>CM033716.1:7884823-8124650 GCA_019671005.1 Hibiscus mutabilis
AGGACTTGCTTTGTGCCATGGGAAAGTTAGGCTTCGACGACTATGTCGAGACCCTCACCATTTTCTTGAACCGGTACAGGGAGGCCGAGAATAACAGGACTTCACTGCGTGGCGAACTCATTTTGAAGCGTGGGATTGACCATGGACCAATGATGATGCCACCTTTGAACAACCCGGCTTTCCAGGCGAGATTTCGCCAGGGGTTTCCGGATGCTGCCACCACTGCCAATGCCATTGTGGGTGGATACAATCAAGATGCTTCGGGTGCTACCACCGGTGCCGGATCATCTTTGCAGGCTGCGACAAACAACTCCAATCCATTTGGTCAGTTCAAATGAGCAAGAAGAACTTAAAAGGCAAGCAAATGAAATTTGAATAAACAGATAAACATGATAAGATAATAAAGTACCAATAATTTAGTGATATTTTCTTCTTGCTTAATGTTTTCAGTGGTATGGTTAAACAGAAACAATAGTAAGCTTGCTGGTGTTTTTTAAATTTAAACTTCGAATTCAGCTCTAGTTGAGTATTTCGAGTTATTGAACGAACCAAATTCGGATATTTTAATGCATATGGAAAAGAAATTGGAATTGCTGATTTCCATAAATGAAAACATAACACTCCATCAACGGTAAAGAATGTTTCTTTTGATCAACAATGGTCTTTTACAGATAGGTATCGAAGTTTACTAACCCGATCAGTTAGTCTATCATCATTTGTCATCAGATTTCAAGTACAGATTCTGTTTTCGGTTAGACTCAAAAACGAAGTTGAATGTATCTTTCAGTGCTCTAATAGCCCTAAAAGTAATGCTGTTTACCTCAATCTAGTTGAACTGATTTGGTTCGGGACAAGTTCTTCAACGATTTTAATGTTATCCTGAAAGAAACAAAAGGCAAATGTGCCAAATCAGTGATCCGGGTCTTTATCCTGAAAGAAACCAGCACATATGACTTGTGGGACTCCAAAGTTCCTTTCCAGAGTGGATCAAGATTCAAATATCAAGGATAACGACCGGGAACTAACCCGGTTTTCATTCAAAATCTCATCACCGCTGATGATTTTTTCCAAATCTTGTCCTTCTCTACGAATGCAAACCACGCCGTAATATTTGCATGTAGCTCTAACCTGAAATTTGATGCAAAATCCAAGTTTAGTACCTTCCTATATTATGCTCAACATATTATTATTTAGACAGAACAATATGGCCTTAATGTTCCCATGGTCCTTTAACACTGATACCACAAAGAAACTAACTAGCACATACCCGCTCGGGGATCCAAAACCCCGGAATGCTGAAAGACTGAAGCAAATCAGAACCGCAAACAAGCATGACTTTTAGGGATTCTGCAAAGAGACACGTATCATTGGTGTTGAACTAGATTGAGGTAAACACTTGCTGCTTACCTCATAGAGCCTAAACTAAGCCAAAACCAATGAAAGTAACTAGAGTGGGTCTGTTGCAAAAGAACCTCAGCTTGGACATGTGAATACTCATCTGATAATTTCAACTGAACCAATTAGCCAGAATAATAGATTTACCCATAGGATTGTCCTGCGCAAAGATCAAAGCAAATGAAAATCATGACGTTTGGTCCTTGGCACCTTGGGGCTAATAGCCTATTGAGGCTTAAACAAAGAGGGATCATGCAGTAGCTAGCGGAGGTAAGGTTATCATCTATCATGTTGAATCCATCTGAACCTATTTCAGCTATTATCCAAGCTATCCCAACACAAGGGCCAAGCTCTACCACTGACTTGAGGAAAACGCCCACGCCCTTCAACGATTCAGTCATATTTTCAGGTAAAAATGGGCTGATAGCCGTTGAGAGTGGCACGGTCTCAAATGACACGAAAGAGCTGTTCAAGCCAACCTTCCTGCCAAAGTTGGAGTAAATCATTGCTCCGGTAGTCGCATGGGCTACAATCACACAAAGAAAAAACTCGAGAGTAGCGGTTTTGCCATTTTGGATGCTTGATAGCGATGTTGATTCTTTTTTTTTTTTTGGAGCGATGTTGATTCTCTATTTAAGGACAAATACACCAAAAACAACAAGCTACTGTGGATAAGAATGATGGATGGAATTCCTTAATGGATTTTTAGTAGCATAAATTACTAAGGGGTAATCGGGCCCAAGGCCCTCAATTGCCTGAAGGTTTGCAACAACACTCTCAAGCCTTAGAATCACGCAATTTGGTCCCCAAATTTCAATAAATAGATAAATTAAAATGTCATTTATATCGGGTGTGACATTTTGTATAATTACAATAAATATGATAAACTGAACAATATTTTATTGTAAAATTATAATTGTTTACGTAATTAGGACATACTTTATCCAACTTTATTTTTTTTCTTTTGAGTTTCAAAATGATCATTTGTCATAATTACGTAAAAGATTAAAATTTAGGTACTATTATATAATAAATTGTAATATTTTACGTAATTACGATTAATATGATAATTTATGTAATATTTTATTGTAAAATCAAAATCTTTTACGTAATTACAACAAATTTTATAAAACTTAATGTTTTTCGTCCTCTAGTTTCAAGGTTATCAATTGTAGCAGCCGCACAAAAGATTACAATTCACCTAATATTTTCTCGCAAAATCAAATTTTTTTTGGGTAAGTATGAAAAATATAAGAAGTTAAATTATATTTTTTTTCTTCGTAAAATTATAATCATTTACGTAATTATGTTGCAGCGTGTGAAGGGCCTTCTAGTGGCCGGACGGCGCTTGCGAGTTCTAGATCAACACTTCTTCGATCGGTGAGTCCAATGATAGCGTTGGTTTGCGGCGGTAGATGGTAGTTCTTGGTGTTTCAAGCTAGGCCGCTTCTTCTTTTCTCTCACCCTGGCGAACGACGACTGCTACGGTGACAGGACGATTACCGAAAGATACATCTCGACAAGACTTACCCGATGGCGGCGGTGGTATCACTCACGACAGCTCCGACGACGGCAAAACAAGGTTTCAAGCCATCCTCACTTCACTTCACTTTTCTCTTCTTTTCCTTTCTCTCTCTCTCTTCTCAACACACTCTCTCTCCTTCATTTTTTTTGATTTTTCTCCTTCCAACCACCCACTAACTCGCCTTTAGAATTCAAATATCCCTCCCTCACATTTGGATAAAACAATTTAATAAATACTCAATTTCTTTTTTCTCACTAGGCCCAATTTCATTTACTCTTGATTAGACTCCCAACATAATGTCCAATGTTCGAGTCCGAGACCGATTCGCAACCCGAATTTTGGGTGGTTACACTAATACCATATACAATACACATTACCATATTAAAAATATATGCACTAATATATAATATATCATACATGTAGATTAAAAGAATACTATAGTATTATAAAAACTATACATTAAAATATATCCGTATATAATACATACATACATAAATAAAAGCATTATAACATATAATATATATTCATGTGGAAAATGCATAATATACCAAAATATTAAAAGGAATACTTAATAAATAATATTATGTATTATGCATATATGCGTATAAATATGAATATTATATAAATAAAAAAGAAGAAGAAAGACATGAAACAAATTATGGAAAAAGAAGAAAATTATTGACAAATTAAAGGGAATATATAATAAAATAGTACTAATGTAAAATCATATAATATGTTATATAATAACAAAGTATAATTATAACATATACATATATGTATGCAGCAAACTATATGATAATATATATATATATATATGCATTGATGACATATTATGTATTATATTTATATAATATAATATAAATACATAATATACTATGTACTAAAAACATAAATAAATGCATGACTATAAATAAAATGAAATTAAAGATAACACTTTAATAGATGATAAATTAAATATATCAACAATCATAACAAAACAAAGAGCAAATTGCAATAGAATAATAAGAAAACAGAATGCATGATAACAGGGACTAAATCACAAAGAAAATGAAATTAAAGGGGGCCAAAAGGGAATTGAAGATTACACTTTTATAATCTTCTTGTTAGTTATGTTTTAATTTGCATTGAATCTTCAATCACCTACATTTTGCATGCAAACTTATTTGGCAGGCGAATTGTTATCTACTCCAAATTGATAGTAAAACTGTAGTCACTAATTTTATTTGGGGTTAACCTATTTCTTTTGTTTCTTACGAATAAGTGTTTACAATGCATAATATTTGGTACTATTACTATTGTTACTATTATTACCAGTAGTATCATTGCTACCATAGTTACGTCGTTATTATTATAAGAAAATCCCTAAAGACTATTCATAGTAATACCATTTTATATGCATAATGTTATCATTATATCTTTATTACCACTATTATTATTACTGGTATTATATTCTAAACTAAAAACCAAAAATAGTAAATATAAAATAGATAAGCCCAATATAAATAAACAAAAGTCCAAGTCTTTTTATTCAAACAATCCAATTACAAATAGAAGATATAATAATAAAAATCGGCCTAATAAGGCCCTAAATATAGAAACCCTAATTATCTCTTCTTACGCAGCTGATCCTGGACCGTTGGATCCAAGTGATAATCGGACGGCCGAGATCTGCGCAGAACATTCCAGAGAGCTCCACGCTCCGCACGTGCGACCACTCAGAAACCCCCACGCGTGCGTAGGATTCACGCACAGCTCATTAATTCTCCACTAGCGCATCTGACGCTTCATTTCTCACGCGCGACGGTCAATCATCAGATCATATCTCCACGTTGGCGGATCTGACGGCTCTCAGAGGTCCTTTCTCTCCAAGCAGTTTCTCACTTTGGTCCCCTCCCCTTTTCAATTCGCCATGACGTTCTAGGGGACAAGCGCCGCCCTCCTCCATAGCCGAGCGTCACGGTTCACGGGCGAAGAGGAAAAAAATATAAAGGCATTAGAGACAACGATCGGCAGCGAATCAAAATGACATCAAAAAACATTACCACAGAGGAACACTCGGGTATAAAAGGAAACCCAACAGACATGTAAAAGGGGATTCGAAATCTCAACCAGCAATAGAAAACAACCTTCTAAGGTACCTCTACTTTAAACAACATGCATATAGAGATTAGGGTTTAGATATTACCTTCGCCATTGAAGCTTGCTTCCCCTTTGATGATAAGCCTTGTAGTGTCCTCCGGCACTACGAAAGGTGAATCAGCATGAGGTGAGGTGTTTCTCTTTGTCTTATTTTTGAAAGGGAGGGCTTTTTTCGTTTCGACTTTTAAAGAGGAGAGACATCTTCGTTTGGTTTTTGTTAAAATCGGGCTTAGATCGGGGCTCAGGGGAAGGAGATGAGTGTTTGAGCTATGGTATTTAAGATCGCTGTCACCAGCCATTTTAATTTTGGTATATTTTTCGGGTTTGGGGATGAACACCACGGCGGTGTCCCCCTTTGTCCTAATTGGTGAGGATTATGCCAAAATGGGAAAACGGGGGATATATACTCAACCCCATTTTATTTTGGTAATTTGCTTTAGCCCTTTGGACCCTTGCCCCGAGGGTCTCCGTATAAAAATAGCCCTTTTGGTCCCTCCGACTGGCTAAATTGCGATATACAAGCCACTATACTTTTTAAATACCCTTTTAGTCCTCCCATGTTATTAAAATAGCTCCCGAGACCATTCCGCCTTTTATAATTGCCACCCGAGTCCCCATAACTTTCTACCGATTTACAATTGCATCCTCGTTTTTCTTCATTTTTTGGCCCTTCGATTTTATTTCTTTTTATTTTGGTCCCTTCCAGTGTATAATTTCCCCCTGTTTCTCATGCATTTAATTTTTAATTTGCCTATGTTGTTATTGTTTATGTTTCATTTCATTGTTTGGATGTGTCTGATAGATCTACTAATTCATTGTTTGTTTTAATATTTATAGTTGTCCTATGTAATGTTTATGATATGTTTATGATATGTGTGTTTTAATGCATAGTACATAGTTTCCCTCCAAAAAAGGTATGACTTATAATGTATGTACCCTTTTAGATATGTATAGGTTTTAAAAAATATATTTTCTATAATTTGAATGATGTGTATTTTCTTTTAAACACACATAATTAGATTTTTAAATCTAATTATAATATAGTCTTATAATATATGTCTATATGTTTTGGGCCTTTTTTTCCTTTTGGGTTTAGTTTGGCTAATTAGGAGTTTGGGCTTAGTTTAAAGGGGCTTTTGGCTAATTGAGGTTTAGATTAGATTAGGCAAGTTAATTTGGCTAATTTGGATCGTGTGCTCGCTTATAGGGATACGATCACTAAATTAACCAAATTAATATTGGGTTTTAGTTTCTTAGAGCCTTAGTTAGGTTAGGCCTTCTTAGGATACATAAATTAATTTAATTAATTTGCACGCCCGGCTTATAGGGGCATAGGTTTTAATTTAAATAGATTTAGGGCTAGTCTTTAAAACCATAGTTAGATTAATGTTTGAACTAGTTTAATTAATTTAAGTTTATCTTTGGCTTATTGTGATAAATGTCAAATTCATTAAATTAGTTAAACACTCCTTAATTCCCCTTTTAGGATAAAATTGACAATTGAAATTTAAAGTTATGATTAATTAACTTGATTCATTTTAAATAGTATCATTGGCTCATTGAGGTGCTAGTTTAAAGTTGATCGAATTAATTAGCATCAAGATAATCCATAATTTATTAGGGCTTTCTAGCTTTTCAGGTTTAATTAATTTTGGGTTAATATTACTTAATTAATAATTAGATCACTAATTAAAATTTTATAATCTGGACCTTTTAGGCCAGAACTTTAGGGGCCTCTTTGTGTGTTTAATTTTCAAACCTTTTGTGACATCTATTTTTCAATTGCCATTAATGTGACCCAATTATTTCGAATTAATTAATTTAAATCAGAGCGTCGGTTTACCCTATGGTCCGTCCCTTATTAATTAAATGTCCAATTAATTTGAACCCACCAATCTGATAAAGTCCGTTCAATTAAGGGTAATTTTCAATTAAGGTCGCCGAATTAAATTCATTTCAAATTCCGACAATTTCCTTCGATTAAAAGCAACAAATATTTTGGTACCGATTTCCGGGCGTGATGGAGGTGTTAATCCTTCCCCACACGTAACCAACTCCGAACCCTTTCAAAATGAATCTCTAGTTTTGTGGTGTCCGAACTACCTTATCCAAGTGGCCGATGACGACTCCCAGTTTTTAATTAGTTTTCCAAAGTAAAAAAAAATTTCAAAAGAAATTCCTTTAAACCAAAATTACAAAGAAATGATTTTGGGATAACCCCTAGCGCCGAACCTATAATTTTTCTAAATGTTTTTTTAAAAAAACGTCGCTACAAAAACTACCATTACAAAAGGTAAATTCGTTGCAGAAATCACATTTCTATAGAACATACTTGTGTGCAATCATATTGATTTTGGTCACGGGTTTCGTATAATCTCCCATTGTTACTCAATACCTCAGTTTGCTTATTCAAGTGGTTGATTATAGATACTGTTGCTTTAATGCTTTTGGCAGTTGCTTCTCATGTGGTGAAACAGATGGAGCAAAAACTTACTGCCCTCCGGGAGCAAGTTGAAGAAGCACAAAAGAAAAGGAACGGGCAGAGGTTGCTGAGGACGAAGAGAAGACTGTTGAGGCTGAATGGGGAAGAATGAAACACTTCATCTCTTCCATAAAAGACGACGTTAAGAGGGCATTGGAGGAGCAAGAAGAGGTACTGTTCTCTCAGCCATGGCGTAACCAATTAAGATGCGAATGTGGATGCCTTTTCTCCAAATCTTCTCTCTTTGAAATGATGCACTTTTCTTGTTAGTCAAGTATCATGTATATTTTGTTTAACTTTCCTTGCCAGTTGCCATGTATCTGATGTGGCCTTTCTAAACACAGACTGTATAAAATTGAAACAGAAGATTGGAAGAGAAACAGGCAGTAGATGATGATAGAAGATTAGGAGAACAGAGAAAAAAGTGAGAGTCAAGAGTAACTGCTTATTTGATGATTTGAACTAAAATTTCATGGATTTCTGCATGTGCATGGTCCTTAGAGGTTGTGTGCTTTCCGGTTAGATATGTTCTTATTTGATCCTTTATTTTGTTGTCTTAAATCCAACATAAATTTCTTTATTCTGCAAGTTTGGAAGTTAATGCCAGGCAGAAGTTGCCTATTGTTTATTATCAGGAAGGAGTTGCTAAAGAGTTTGGTATTCCTGTGCAATATCAACGTTTTTGGTTGTGGGCCAAGTGGGGGAACGATACAAGACCGTCCAAACCGACCATTAACTCATCAGGAGGAAGCACAATCAGTAAGTTGACTTTGGTTCCTCTGCTTTCAATTTTTAAACCCGAAGCATGTTTTATGACCTATGGTTTAAACTCGAATCAGCAGCTGACCCTTGTACCTGAGTCCACATTCATGGAGCGAATTCTATATATGCGTTGAATAATGTGTAGTATGGTTGACTGTGTGATGCCATTGATATGCATTCTGCTAGTCATAAATATGGATTATATATGTTGTAACAATTAACATTTGTAGTAAACTTTTTCCAGGTTTCTGTTAGGTGTAGGCCTAGTGGTCCACCCACATTATCTGCTTTGCTTACCGTTGTTTGTCTTGTTCTTGAATGTTATGCATGTTATCCTAATACGACATTCCGTTTGTAATAACTTCAATTTGGTAGGACAACTGCGAGAGGTTTCAAGCAAGGCAAATAATGCAGAGCTGAAGTTGTTCCTGGAGCTGGAAGTGCAGCTCGGGCCGGTACTTTTCTGTAGCTCTTTGTTTTTGTGATGGTGCTCTTTTTCTGACCTTTACCATTATTCAGCATTCGCTGCCAGTAGCTCCACCTGAGGAAACTAAACAAGATATTCTTCTATTCTTTAAACTCTATGACCCATACAAAGAGGAACTTGGGTAATTCTTGTTGGACAAAACAAGGTTAAAATTCGAAATAATCAATAATCATAATAAACCAAAATAATGGAATAGACTAAATACAATTTAATTTCAGATTTACAAAGAAATAGATTTGAAGTAACCAAAACGGATTGCTGAGGCCTGCTTGAAACGTTGTTTCCTTAAGATAGATTCGACCGCTCTTCGGTGCTAGAGAACGTCGGTCGTCGGTCTCCCAGGATACAACAACACGACTGAGAAATCACGAACGAACTCGAGCCTTAGACTATCACTAGAAAACGATGTAATTTTTCAGAAGAAAAGGATTTTCGAATTGTGTTTTAAAAACTGAGAAGGGTCATGTATTTAAAAGGGAGAATTAGGTAGAACGTGGAATCAAAATATTCTGATTTTGCCCTCCATTGGATATTTGCGTGAACTGCAAGCAAAATTCAAATTTAAAATCCAAAAATATCCCTTTAAAATCAGGATAATATGCTATCTCAAAAGGAAAAAAAATTGAAGTGGTAAAATATCCACATGTCCACGTAGGGCCCGACCGGTCCAGGCATTCGCGTCACCCACGTTGGGATTGGATTCGCAACCCCCATTCGCGTGAGACACAATTTCCATTCAAGTCATTCAATGACCACACATTGGGTAAGTGTATATAAGCACTTCCTATTCCATTTATCCCATCCATGTGGGATATGGGGGTTTCATTTCCTTTACTCAATTCACAACCTCCTCAATTTGAGCGTCAATTTCTCATTCAATACTCAACCATTTTGAGCATATAAGATACCGTTGTAAAGGTCTCATGGAGTAGAATAAGACCCAAAAGAATCCTTATTCGAATCTCCACCTTTACCCATTCAAATTATTGCTCAAAGTTACCATTTTCTCACGTCTTTCCAAAAATCCCCCACATGAATGAAATTTATACATTTTATCAAAACATTTCGACTCGATGTGGTAATAGTTTCTACGATTGATAGTTGCATAGGATAGGTAAGTTTCCTCCTTTGAACCTTCCCTTGTGAAAGTATATTTGCTTTACTACTATCTAGTAGACGTGATGTCCTTGAACTATTCAGCTGTTTGTGTAAACGATGATATACTTCACACAACTACCTTTCTAGCACGAGTTTTTGTTCTTATGGTTATGTCCATATGGCTATGGACATCGCTTGGTTTTGCGAGAGTTTGAGAGAACTATGCCCAATAGCCTCCTTGAAGCGGCCCCACTTTACTCTTACATAGGTGACTTATGTTGCTCGGCTTCACCGACGCACACAATGGTCATTAAAAGCATTGCTTAGCCTGTTCCACTTTTGATCACTGTTTATATCATAGGAATGGACTTGGGAGAATAACCCCACAATGACCGCATAAGGTCTGTGCAATTAGGTTGTCCCTTGAACCTAGGTAGGGTTTTCCTTCACATAGTGCCTTAAATTTTTCCTAGGCTTTAGTCCAATTCCTTTCGATGTTTTTTCAACTTGATCGATTTAACCCTTTAGTTAGCAGATCCGCAACGTTATCCTTTGATTTTACATAATCAACAGAGATAACTCCATTTGAGATCAGTTGTCTAACGATATTATGTCGGCGACACATGTGTATCGACTTATCGTTGTATACAAAGCTATGTGCTTTATCAACTTGGCCATCATAATGTATGCATATTGTGGGCACATACTTTGGCCATTCAGGAATATCCTCCAAGAAATTCTGAAGCCATTCGACTTTTTCTCTAGACTTGTCTGGAACTATAAACTTAGATTCCATTATGGACTTTTGAGAGTTAGAACTTTTTATGGTTTGATGAAAAATGATTAGGTCATTTTTTATCAATCCATTTTTACCTTATTTTCTTGAAGAAATACAATATAATAATCCGAAATAGTATTTCATCTTCTTCTCGTGGACCTCTTTAATGACACTTGTTTTTTAAGGTTGTTGAGTTTGTTCTTCTAAAATAATTACCTTATCTTGAATGGGAGTTGTTCAACATTGTTATGTTGAAGTACTTGATTCACTTCTTGATTAATGATAGGTATGAAAACCTAAACATCATCAAAAGTGATAGATGAATTAAATTATAATCCAATTCCTCCTCAATAGCAATGTATCTAACCTTATTTCTCCCTCCAAACTCAACATCCTAAAAATATTATAAATCTCTCCTTAAAATAATCCTAATTGTTGGATCATAAAATTTACAGCCCATAGATCACTCAAAATAACTTAAGTAGTTGTCTGCTTTTAAACTTTAATTACTTCACATGTGTCCTAACTTGTTACAAAAGAAATCAACCCTTTGTAACTTATTGTTGTTTCTTTTAAGTTGAACCCTTAGCAACTTTATTCTAATATTTCCTTTTATTGTCCTTATTCTTAGAGACACTAACTAAATGAGCACTAAACAAATGAGTACTTTTGCACTTGTAATGCTTCAACTTTTCTTCCTCTTGAACACAATGAGAAATGAACCCAAATAGACTTTATTTCTCTCTTTGACAATTGTAACTTGAATTGGTTAAACTGTATAGGAAGCAATGCCAAAATCACAAGAACAAACAATTGTTAGAAAGTTCGATCTTATGTGCCTTAAATTTTGAAGCAATATAAAGAATTTTCATAATCTACTCCCTCACATTTCCTTGACCCTTATACTTCATAGACATCAAAGAAGACATAAGTGATGTCATCTTAACCTTAACGTTTTGGGTCAAAACGTTTCTTAATTTTGTCAAGGAAACTCTTAGTATGAGCAATCTTTTAGATCTGTGCTCCTATAGACATCTAAAATATTATGCTTTATGATTATAAGACTCATGCGATATGAACAATCTCACCTCTCAAAATTCCTTTAATGTTGTTTATCGTAGTGAGAGGTGCAAGTTGGTATTTCCTTAGTGCAAAGTCTATGTTCATACAACCATTAAATACAATATGTAAGTGTCTTTTATATTCCTTGAAATTAGTTTCACTAAACATGAGTGTAGAATGTATTTAACAGATATTGTGACAACAAAGATAAATTACCTAAATATAAAACAAAAATAAGTAAATAAAATAAAAACAAGCTCACATAAATATTCATAAATAAACAAATAAATTCAAAATAATGGCTAGTTCCCCTCAAGATACCAAGCACAACATTAATATCAAGTCTTTGGACAGTAATATTAACTGTAAGCGGTACTCTTGTTGTAGAAATCAAACATTGACAATAAACTATGTCAAACAATAGATTAATCTTTGGACTAACGTATTGCTCACATATAATACTTTATAATTGTCACACATTTATCGCCACAGTTGTCGTTGTAATTCTGCTAAATATTAACTTTCTTTTGGGCCAATTAATAAACGCATGAATTACAAAAACCCATAATCATCTTGATATTTTAAATAAATTAATCTACACAAAAGCGGTCACTTTGGTGATATTATGTTTCAATTAATCTATTAAAATAATAGACATCGAAGCCAAAATATGAATTTATTTGTTTCAAAATATTTGTCTTAACTTTATCTTTCAATCAAATTAAAAGATAATCATAATAATAAATTAGAATAAAAGTAAACCTCATATCAAGATACCGGACACTCCATTAATATTTTATTTTTTGACAAAACATTAACCTGCAAGTGATATCTTGGTACGGTAATCAAACATCGATAATTAAGAACATGTCAAACAAAAATATTCCTTTGGGCTGATTTATTGCTCGCATATAAAACTGAATAATTATTATATGTTTATTACCACAGTTGCACATGTAATAATGTTAATTATTAACCTTCCTTTGGGTCGATTAATACTAACATAATCCGACTTACATGCACAAAACCTTCTATATTTTAAAATAAAACAATTTCCACAATAGAGGTCACTTTGGTAACTTAATGCTTTAATTAATTTATCTCAAAATATATAATATAAATATACCAATATTCGAATTTAAAATTTTGTAACAGTCAAAACTGAAATTTCCGATAACACTTACGTTTCTGAAATAATCCAAAATAAAGTTGTATGAATGGGGCTATCAGAAATCGAAAAAACCTAAATCTGCGACTGTTTCTTAAAAAATGTCTTAAACCTTATACACGCATTTACCAAAATCAAAGTCGAATTTATAACATTCAATCTTTAACTAAAAGCCAAATTCAGAAGTATCATACAAATGAGTAATACATATAATGATCACATAAAATTTTAATATATTCATAATGATCTAACGATCAAAATAGAAATTCTTGATCAAACCAAATAGAATATGAATACCAAATCTTAAACATGATATATATAATCATAAAGAGCTAAACCAATCGAATATTATAATCCGATTTAAAACCAAACAAAATATATATCATAATAATAATGGCATGCTTTTAATAAAATTAATATTGATAATAATATCATATACTTAATCAAAACTTTATTATAATTTTATGTCATTATACTAAAGCAACCAAAAAGGATCATTACCGATGTATACTAGAAACTAATCCCAAATATATAAATTACGAGAAATTCATAGAATTGAAAAACACCATATATATGTGTGTGTTTCAACTGTTGCTCCAATGGTTTGGTGGTTTACCCAAAGTGAACCCGCTTTCTAGGTTCAAGGTTTTTTTTATCAATCCTGTCCAGGTTCAAGGTTGGAGCTTCGGTACATGCTTTCTTCAATAGATTTAGAAGTAAGATTACTAACAACATATACTTTCCGATGGAAATAAATATTCATAAACCATAGATTAACTATATACCGTTTAAACCTAAACCCATTGAAATAGAAATCAAAGATTTCGGTCTTAACCCAAGGGATTTGAAGATTGACCATCGGTACACCATATACGAAACCCTAAAATTTTATTAAAAACACCCTTGAAATTTTCAACATAAATCTTAATCAAAATACCAAATCAAATCTAAAACCTTAAAATTTGCAGAACAAATCAATCCGAAAAAAATCAATTGGTTCTTAATGATTCAACATGACGAGGTGCTGATGCCACTTGTTAGAACCAAAGTATACCCAAAATATAACAGGTATGAAAACTAAACCCATGATCTATCATGTCAAATCATCAAGAACAATAAACTGAATGAGCGTACCTGAATTAATCGATAGATGAAAACCTTGAATCATTTGATGAAGATCGCCTAAAAGGTGGTTGTGATCTTCCAAGAAGATAGGTTAGCCCTTGCCGTAAAAACTCTCTGACAGGGACAAGAGTAATACAAGTTAACCTATTTCTTGGGGACCACTACTTCTTTACATAGGTAATTATTAAATCAA
Source organism: Hibiscus mutabilis (assembly GCA_019671005.1). NCBI lineage: Eukaryota > Viridiplantae > Streptophyta > Magnoliopsida > Malvales > Malvaceae > Hibiscus > Hibiscus mutabilis. The sequence goes on from CM033716.1 coordinate 7,899,038, forward strand.
CTATTAAGTATTTATAACTCTGTCCCTCATTGAATTATAAATACATCTTATGGTATCTACACTTTTATTTTCATGACACTTTAATACCCATGACATGCCTAACATAATTGGTTACTTAACTTTGTGTCATACTTTATAATAGCATCATACATTTTATATATGTGCCCACAATTGTTGATTTTATCCAACAGATCCCTCAAACAGGTTTGAAATCGACAAGGTCACTGTAGGCAGCATCTGGATCTAAATCTTGAAAGAGAGTACGCAGACTTTACTTTCTGTTTCTTCTTTTAATGAGGGCGTTTGTTTGCTTTATTTTTTTTCCAACTTTTAACTGTTTGTTCTTTCTTATTTCTTCTAGAAGCATTATCATTGCTTATGGTAGAAGGAATATTGATTGTTTTAACTTTTTGAAAATGCTATTAACTTCTCGTATTTAACTTTTTTTGGTAAGAGATTCGAGATGGTGGTCAGCGGTAGTGGTGACCAAGAGGTAATGGATCGAGAAAAAGAGGCACAGGAACGAAATATGTAGAGGGGATTAAATTGTGACAAAATGTACATTTTGTAATAAAATAAATATTTTGTTTAACAAATATTTTAAGTTAATTGTGACAATATATTTTTGGGATGAAATAAATATTTTATTTAATAAATATTTTGAATATGTAATTTATATTTTTGACGAAATAGAAGTAGGGAAAAATAATTTTTAGGGTAAACTACACCACATACCACTTAACTATGGCCTCTGACTCGAAAATGTCACCAAACATTAAAAATGTTCAAAACTAACACTGAACTTTAATATGTGACTCGAAAATACCACTCCGCTCTTAACTCTTGACGCCACCGTTAAGTCAAAACGACGTCGTTTGGTGCGACTGTTTTGAAGCCTAATTTAGGCCAAAGCAACATCGTTTTGCTGGAGCAAAAACATTAAAATCATGCACTTAAAGGGTTTTGAACCCTAGACCTCCAAATACAAGGGCTAAGTCTTAACCACTAAACCAACATCACATTATAAAATGTTTTACCACAAATATTATATATCTCAAACTAGCTAAGATTAATTCAAATCATTTTATGAAATAAATAATACTATAAATAATATTAATATATAAATATATAAATATATATTATTTGAATATATATATATATATATATATATCAATATATAAAAATAAAAATATATTATTAATAATATAAATATATTATTTTAAAAAGCCCCCAAAATATTCATAAAAATAATATATTATATTAATAATAATATATAAAAAAAACTTTAAACTCTAAATTGTTAACCCACAAACCCCAACCCTTAAACTTAAACCCTAAACCTTAGGGTTTAGGGTTTAAGGGTTTTATATATTAATTTTATGAATATTTTATATTTTTTAAATAATATATTTATATTATAAATCATATATAAAAATATATAAAACATTTTTATTTAAATTATATAAACTTATGCATTTGGTTCAACCAAATTATTTTATAAAAAACAATACTATAAATAATTTTAATATATAAATGATATAAAATATATTATTTTTTCATATATCGATAAAAACATATTATTTAAAAAACCCAAAATATTCATAAAAATAATATATTTGTATTATAAATAATATATAAAAACCATAAACCCCAAATCTCAAACCATAAGGTTTAGGGTTTGAGGTTTAGTCTTTAAGGTGTAGGATTTAGGGTTTAGAGTTTTTATATAATATTTATAATATAAATATATTATTTTTATAAATATTTTGGGGTTTTAAAAAATAATTTATTTATATTATAAATATTATATAATAAAATAAAAAAACAATACACATTATTTATATATATTTTCTATATACAAATAATATATTTTATATTATTTATAATATTATTTATTCATAAAGTAGTTTGAGATATATAATATTTGTAGTAAAAAATTATATAATATTATATTGGTTTAATGGTTAAGGCTAAACTTTTTTTACTAAAGCTCATGGGTTCAATAACCCCCAAGCACATGGTTTTAATATTTTTCCTCTAGCAAAACGACGTCGTTTTGGGCTAAATTCGGCTTCAAAACTGCCGCACCAAAACGACGTCGTTTTGGTTTACGAAATGTTAAGAATTAACGACGAAGTAGTATTTAGAGTCGCATATTAAATTTTAGTGTTAGTTTTGAACATTTTTAAAGTTCAGTGGCATTTTCGAGTCAGGGGCCATAGTTGAGTGGTATGTGGTGTAGTTTCAATCAGTACAATTTTGATTTGTCTACCTTAAGCCCGCTGATTGAACATGCTCTCCTTCTGCTTGCTGATTTTGCCCACCTTAGTATACATTTTGTACCAAGAGTGGTGAATAATGTTGCTCACACTCTTTCCACTAGGGTACTTAGATCAATGTCTTCAGGACGGAGCTCCCTTGGGGCCCCGGCCTCTGTTATAAAATTAATATATTTGATCAATTTTGGTCTAATTATCATTTGGCCCCTATAAAAATAAATATTCAAATTAAAAAATAAAAGAGTTTATTCAATATATGATCAAGTATGGATTGAACAAAAAAATGAGCCTGCATTATCAATTTTTTTGGTCTAATATCAATTTAAGTCCTTATAAGTTTAAATATTCGACAAATTAGGCATTGCCCCATGAATTTTGAGTTTTAAATACTTAATAAACCCTTGCATTTTTTAAATTCAATATTTCGGCCCCTGTAAATGTTCAATTCTGTCTTCGTCCCTGAATGTATTCCACTTCTTTTGCTTCGGTTTGCCCTGATTATCTTCAAACAATTGTAACTAATGAGATCCATTCTCATCAAAGTTAATATATAAGGGTACTATTTTCCCCATAGGTGCTCACTCGGGGCCTCGGCCATGTGTGACTTTAGAGAGGGTTTTAACGAGGACCATTTTCCTTCAAAAAAGAATGAAACGCCACCAAAAGTCAGACTATTGCAGCGTTTGTCAACAAAAGTGCCACTAAATATCACTAACATATAGCGGCGTTTACGAAAAATGCCACTAAAAACAAGGTTATTCATGGCGTTTTGGTCCCCAAACATTTACCACCGTTTTATACATCAAACGTCGCTATAAATATCGACCTTTTGCGGCAGTTTTTGTTCACAAACGCTGCTAACTTTTGTGGCTCCCGATTCAGCGGCATTCCTCTTTGTGTGAGTTCTTAAGGTGGTTTTGGGTATAAACCTTAAGGGAGTTGTAAGGTTACCTCCTTGAGCCTCAAAAGAAAAACAAATCTAGTGGATTTGAGAAATCCTTAGTGTGGATAGTTAAAGTAGTAGATATAAACCTTATTGAGAAGGTTGAACCACTCTAAATTGCTTGTGTCATTTTTCTTTGCTTCCACCAAAATTTTAAATTGGCAATTCACCCCCTCTTGGCCATCTTGCATTGATTGTTCATCCCAACATAAAATTTATGTTGGACTTCCTTTTTTTTCGTATGAATGAATGAACAAATTGTAATCTTGGGATTTACTATAAATATAATTGGATTTTGAAGCTGATTTCTTCTTTTATTAAAAAAAGTTTAAATGTGTAAGAAGCCTCTGGACTTTTGAAAAAAAATTAATGAATCCCTTGAATTTTTTTGCATCTAATTATGCCCTTGAAGTAAGAAGTTGAACCAATTAGGCTCTTTGACCAATTTTGACCATTAAATTTGAACAATTTTTTTCGATCCATTGTTGCAGTGCGTTGTGTCACAGTGTTTCCACTTGACATTTTTCAGAATTTTTTATTTTATTTAAAAAATCTTTAAATGTTCTAAAATTTCTAAAAAAAACTTATAAAATTTATAAAAATACTTTTTGATTTTTTTATAGATACAACATGATAGAACTGTAGTGTATTATGTGCCGGTAATATGAAAAAACTGTCAAGATTTAATGGTCAAAATTGGTCAAAGGGCTTAATTGATTTAATTCCTTGGTTCAAGGGCTTAATTGATTTAATTTCTTGGTTTAAGGGCTTAATTGATTAAATTTTTTTTGTCCAAGGGCTTAATTAGGTGCAAAAAAAATTAAAGGGCTTAATTGATTTTTTTCAAAAGTTTAAGAGCTTTTTACACCCTTAAGCTAAAAAAAACTGGTAATTGTAGATAGTAACAATGATTTAAGTGTAAAAAATTGCTAATATTAATATAATAAGAATTAATTGGATTAAATTTTGTTTGTGTAAAAAAAACATGAGAACGGGCAAAAAGAAATAAAAAGGAGAATTTTATAAGAAAAATATCCAAATAAAACACATGATAAAGAATTTAATTCACTTCATTTCCAATATTTAGGAGCGAACAAAATTAGATTTGATTTCGAGTCAAATCTAATTTTGTTCGCTCCTAAATGAGTCGATTGAACACTCAACCCTAATAATATTAGATTAAACTATGTAATAACCCTAAACCTATTCAGGTTGGTCCACAAGGGTAATTAGAGAGCTGAAGCACTGATGGCTTCTTCACATGGTGTTACTTTGTTGTTTCCATGGAAGTAAAAGTAAGCATATAAACCCAGCTGAATTGGGCCAAAGACGGCTTCTATAGCACTGGAAACCTGCAAATGATCCGCATTACCATTATTATAATGAAAATATTACTATACTATCCGTTCAAATTTATTTACCAGGATGAATAAGTCAAAATGGAGGAGGGCAACAGATGCCCTTAGACAAGCCAGCGAGTGAGACCCAGAAATGCATGCATTCCACACTTTTTGTAGTGATAACTTTTTTCCAAATAGTCAGATGTGAGGCGTACAACATGATGCCGAAAGCATCGGCTACAATTCCGAAGAAAACAACACTATGAGTTTATGACCGTGGAAGCAGAGCATAGCCACGGAGATGATGACTACTATCAAAACTACTTCAAACAAAATTTGCACAGAATTTATTAAACATAAGTCACCCATGTAAAAATAAAAAATAAATGCACAGAGATTAATGATTCATATGCACTACGTACCCGTTTCTTCCCTTCATTACCATTGACGACGGTATTGTATACATTTAAGTAGAGATGCCCAAAGCCATTGTTGACCATAAATAAAAGCTTGTCTTCATTACGGCCCTCACAACTATAAATCATCCAGACCCAAGAGCTCAAAAAGAGTGCACAGGAACATATATGGTTGAAGTCGAACCTCCTCCATTGCCTTCCCTTTAGTGAATTCATAAAACGTTGCCCTATTTTTATTGATGTTCGCAATTGTTAGCTAGAATTTTCGGAGATAATAAAATTAAATGTGAGATAAAATTTATTACGTTGGTAAAAAAAAGATACCGCAAGAGATGACATTTTCTGTAACAGAATTAAATATAATAAACAATGGAAAAGTGGTCAACTAAATAAATAAATATAAACCTAGGAAAAGAATAAAATAAAATAGAAAAAAAAAGAGTTTCTCAAAACGCAATCTTTTCGAAAATCAAGAGCAAATTCTATACAAATCTCCTAAACTCAACGAGAAAAAAATATTAATTACCGATAATGCCGACTGTCAAAAGCGTAAGGGGAGAAGAAAACACAATTGAAAGCAAAAACTATGAGGGGTGACGGCAGATTTCAAAGGATTTTTGGTTGGAGTAGAAATCTAAATTTCAACCACTTCAAATATTATAAATGATAAAGTATCAAAAGGATTTTAGAATTATCCTTACCAACCAATTTCGAATTTCGATTTTTTTACTTCTATATCGACTTTCGAGAAATTATATCATGAGTCATTCTCATCACGTTATCCATAAGACTAACCAATAAAAGTCACCCATCTCATTGTTTTTTTCATGTTATATTTTTACCAAATGAATTTTCAATCATATTTATTGTAAATAAATTTTAAAAATAGTTTTTACCAAGTAAAGATTCACTTGGTAAAAATATGACATGAAATAAATAATGAGATAGGTAATTTTTATTGGTTAGTCTCATAAATGACATAGCGATAATGACTCATGATATAATTTCTCCGACTCTCCTTTCTTCTAGCCTATAAATTAAAACTTAATTCGATTGATTTTCCTTTTTAGCCCTTTCGGTTGATACGGTAAAATCATATTTGCAAATGCATCTGGATTCATTTGTGGGTAAAACATAGGTTTATAACAAAGAAGTCATTTTTCTCTAAACACATGATTAAAATTTTCTGACAAACAGGTCACGCCATCGTTAAAATTGAAACATGACTTGGTATAATAATATTTTAGACCCTAAAACTCATGCATTCTAATAATTTAGCTCTAATTCAAAAATATTTTTAATAAATTTAACCATTTATATTTAAAATTCTGACACTACACCATCATGACACACTCTCTGACCACTTGTTGCACTCCATGCTAAAGTCATCAACTTGATAATCGACAAATGTGATAGCTCGATAGACACAATTACTTCACAACTTGATAACTTACAAACTAATGTAACCCCTTACGACCTTAACATCGTCTGCTGGTAGATACATTCATTTCACTAATAGATTTTTTAAATATGGAGTGTTAAAATTTTATATTATTTTAAATTAAGAACAAATTAATGAAATGTATAAGTTTTGAGACTAAAATTGTTATTATACCAAACCGTTCGTTTTAATTTTAAAGGCAGAGTGATATGATAGTCACGAAAGTTTAATTGAGTGACTAAATTTTTATTTTTTTGAATAAAAAAAAGTGACCTATTAATTACCAAACAAATAATTAAGTGACATCTATTTTACTCTTTATTTTTCTGATCATAATAAAACCATCTAGAATGGGGATTACAAAGATAAGGAATTCACAACAACAGACATCAAGCTCGGATATGGGATCGAACCAACATGGCTAAATAATTTGGCAATTCTTTCTATTTCAGGGTCAAACAGTGTTGACTCCGTATACCTTCTATTAAAGTTGGATATTCGATCAAGTCGAGTTAGTCAAGTTATCATTCAAACTTTATTTAATTTTTTTGAATCTAAATTAGTTTATAAAATTAAATTCGAATCCAATCAAGTCAAGTTTCGAGTTTCTATAAAAATTTAATTATAATTATTTATTATGTTATATGTTCCAAATTTTCTAATATCACAAGGTAAAATGGTTGTACGCAATGTTTCTATTTAATTTCCTATTAATTTGTGAATAGTTGCAATGCTCTCATAAGGGATGAAAAATGAGCGAGGCGGGTGCGGATATTCCCTCCCCTTACTCATACCTACCTAAAATTTAATATTTACCACCTACTCACCGCCCACATCAGGTACAATTTTTAAACCCACTCACGCGGGTACATTCTTAAATCCACCCTCACACCCACTACCGAATTGGATACTCACTCATACCCACTCGTACCTGCTTGTACCCGTCTGACAAGCAACCAATAATATTGAGTTATGTAAATACAAACCATAAACTTTTGCAAAGAAGCATAAAATTCCGCATATTGTATTGATTAATAAAGTGCATGTATATACTACATTTATAGCGTTATAAATTCTACTTAACTACAATCAACTAACTAACTATAACTAACTTAACTAAAGTATATTTACACCGGTATAAATTCTACTTAACCAAAATTCATATGATGGGTAGTTAGTGGGCGGTCGGATACGGTGCGAGTAAGGTCTCAAATCCATCACCTACCCACGGCGAGTATAACTTTTTACACTCACCCCGTTCACTACCCACCAAATTATATCTATCCTCGCCCTAATTGGGACGGGTGCGGTGGAAAACTGTACACGTCATAAAAAATACACTTATGAAGTCATGAGTTGGGATAGAAACATATGCAGGAAATTCTTATATGTCATATGTATTTATTTGAGATAGAAATAATTATATATATTTGAGGTAGAAAAACAATTATCGATATTTCAATTAGTTACACTTGGGAAGTCATGAAATCTATTAATATAGAAGGCATGAAACATATGCAGGGAATTCTTATCTGTCATAACATTGGGTAAGAAAAATCAAAATAAATTTAAGCTTAACTTAAGAGTTCCACAACTTTTGTCTGAGAAAATTACCATAAAAATTCACTACAAAAATTGTGCATAGAAAAGGGCAAAACAAGCTTGAATCCAATCAGAAAATTGTTTAAAACAGTAACTACAATAATATCACGGCAGGAGCAGTGAGTGAGTAATAGATATTAAACTATATAATTCATTAAAAACTTTTTTTTTATACAAGTCAAGTTGTAACGAGACTTATAACAAAAAAAAAAAGGAAAAAGAGTGCTCAAAATATATTAATAACTAAAAACACTGGTCAGTAGAGTTTAGGAAATCCAACAACAACACAAGATTATACAATCATAGAAACCAATAACAAAACGACAACAGTCCAAAAAGCAAAATACCACAAACTTTTTCTTCTTCAGTTTTTGAATTAAAATGTCAAATAACTTGAGCTTTTTTCTCTTCTTCGTGCACTGTCGATAATTTTGAAAAGACTTCTTGATTTTCTAATATTCTTGATAAATCTAACAAATTCAAAAATAAATATGTTAATTACATTATAAATAGATTTATAATCTAAATGACGTAAAAAATAATTTTATTAATCAAAATTAGTATTACTATTTTTCATGTTATGAAATTCCGCATCATACTTGTTAAAATTGATGAGATTTTTAGATTGTTGAAAATCTTTAGTGCAAATTAAAGCACCAATCATCGTCGGAGTTAGTGAACTTGTAAAACCATCTAGAACACGTCCACAGGTGCTACAAGCACTTTCTGAGGCAAGTTCGAGATAGTTTCTGAGGCAAATGTCGAGATAGAAATAGAAAAAAAAATCTCGAGCCATTTGTACAAGAACATGGTATCTTGGACTATATATCAAATGAACTCAAGTTGTGTCCTTTATTTTTGCTCAGCAGTAATATTTTTATTTACAAAAACCATAGTTGAGAGCCTCGTTAAAAATCTCCTTAAACTTAGGTGGAGGAAAAGAGTACTACTCAACTAGGTTAAGTTACACCATGGATATAACATTCTACATCAACAGCAAATTCCAGAGAACCATACATAATAACAAGATAGACACAAGGAGATTCAGAAGATAATCACCACCATGCTTTGAATAGGATAGATCTTTGCAACCCTTCCTTTGCAAGGTGATCAGCTATCGCGTTCATTATTCTTGGGACATAAGAAAATTTCACTGTTCCAATCTTTCTGGTCAAAGCGTCAATCTCATCGAAATTCTCCCACCATCGCCAAGGTCTCAAAAGTGGGGATTCAATCCAATTTAGAACAACCTGCGAATCCGATTCTATCTCCAGTGCATATTTAAATTTTAGTCCTGCTTCCAAAAACACTTTCAGTACAGTGTTAACAGTCACAAGTTCAGAATAATCCGGTCCTTGATCTGCTACTGGCCCTGAGAACATAGCTATTACGTCTCCCACTTCATTCCTAAGAGCTCCACCATAACCTCCAGCACCATCAACATTGAATTTTACTATACCTGCAGTAGGAGGAGACCAGTTCTGCCAACCAGAATCATTGTTAGTCATTAAAATGCAACTTACAGGATCCTTCCACCAATTTTTCTCATTAAGGATTGTACTGCGGTTTACAGCCTTAATCCATATGAAGGCTCTCATTTTAGAATAGAACAGCAGGTCCTTTAAGGTAGATGATTTGGTTTTGAACACCTTTTCATTTCGAGCCAGCCATAAACTCCATAGTGCTGCAGCCACTGATATGAGCCATATCGTTTGAACACTCCCGTTGCTATAAGCCCCAAAACAAAAACTCAGAAATTCATCTATACATTCAACTTTTGGCCATATTATTTTCCACCAGTTACAGAAAACACTCCAAAATCGTTGTGCACCCCTACACTCCACAAAAAGATGGTTTGAAGTTTCAAGACATAAATCACACCATGGGCATTCCTCCTTGAAATTTTCTATTTGAAGGCCTCTAACTAAGAGAAATCCCTTAGTCGGGAGTTTATCAATCTTTAGCATCCAAAGAAAGGATTTCACCTTGGGAGACTTTGATTTTCCATATGCTGTTAAAATCAAACATTGGGGCTTCAAAATTCATATTTTCCATCAATTCTGTCAATCTCTTTACTGTGAATCTACCAGATTGGTCATGGATCCATATAATTCTATCAGGTAACTCATGCTTAAGAGTTTCACCTATTACATCAGCTTTCATAAATTCCAGTACTTCTCTTTCTCTATCCAACAGGGACCTATAAAAGAGAGATAACCAATCTACTTCCAAAAAAGAGAGGTTACCAACCAGTGAAAAGATTGTAGATCCTTTTCTGTTGCACAATCTGTATAGTCGAGGTTAAGCTTCTTTGAGTGGTTTATTTCCTTTCCACCAGTCTTCCCAAAAACAAATTGACTTCCCATCACCCAGTTTCCATCTAATAGTAGATTCACACATCCAGCAGTTCACATCCTCTTTAAACAGATTTCTGACAATACCTTTCCATACTATCGATGCATTTGATTGCCTAGAAAGGTTGCTCATCCATTTCTGATCATCCCCCCATATTTTTCACATATAATCCTTCTCCACAATGCATTCTTTTCTATTGCAAATCTCCAACCCCATTTTGCCAAAAGTGTTTTGTTTTTTATTTTGAGGCCCATCACCCCTGCTCCTCCTGCTTTTTTCGGCTTGCAGATTCGACCCCAATTGACCCTTACCATTTTTTTCAAGCCATCCCAATTTCCCCATAGAAAAGTCCTTCTGATTTTATCTATTTTTCCTATCACCAGTTTAGGGGCCTCGAAAAGTGACATGTAGTACAGGGGTAGAGCCGAGAGTACAGAGTTAATTAGAACCACTCTTCCTGCAAAATTTAGTGTTCTGCTCTTCCAACTTGGTAGTTTCTGACTGCACCTTTCCACTACAGGGTCCCTGTTAGTTAGTATGCATAACCGTGTGTTGTAAAGAGTTTTAGATAGAGTAGGAGTTGTATGTTATCTTTACTTTATCTTAACTAGTAGTTTGAATTTTAAATTTGATCTTTGTAAAGGATAAAAGTCTTATCTTATAGGTTAACCACTTGGTGTTAAACACCTTTGTAAAAGTCTATATAATAGACTCTCTTTCACTAATGAAAAATAAGAAAAACACAGAGAAAAACTCTGTTTCTCACATGGTATCAGTTTAGGAGCCGATCCTATCTCTCTCGTCTTCTCCTTTGCTTAATTTCCATGGCCTTTTTCGAAACCACCACATCAGAAATTAGTTCCCAAAATAACTCTCGTGCATCTGAATTTCAGATCTCAAATGACTCTCTTTCCCCAATCACATCCTACAAACTAAATGGGAACAATTACCTTCAACAGTTTTTTGGCCATCTCACCTCTAAATCCTCCACAACTGCCTTATCAACTAGTGAAGGTAGAATTTCCTGTTTGGCCACTTCAAATCCTCTATCCTGGATTATAGATTCTGGTGCCTCTGACCATATGACAGGCAACCTTCAGCTATTTCGCACCTTTAACCATTGCAACTCTAAAACCTCCATCAAGGTTGCAGATGGGTCTTTGTCCCAAGTACAAGGAAGTGGCACTATTCAAGTGGGTGATAAACTGGTTTTGCCTCATGTGCTATATGTTCCTAATCTTGCCTACAACTTGTTATCACTTAGTAAGTTAGTTCAAGATACTAAATGTGATGCTCACTTTGGAATTAATGGGTGTGTATTTCAGGAACAGGGCTCGAAGAAGGTGATTGGCAGTGCTAGGCTATCCAATGGTCTCTATATCCTTGATGAATTACCACCTTTGATTGCTTCAGTTTCACGTTGTTTTAAGACTTCATCTTCTTCTTTAAGTAACCCTGATGATATTATGTTGTGGCATCTTAGGCTAGGACATCCAAATTTTGTGTATCTTTCAAAATTGTTTCCCAAGTTATTTAGCAATAAAAAGCCTCATTCTTTTAATTGTGAAGTATGTCAAATTGCTAAACATACTAGGCAAACATATGCTCCTTCCTCATTTACACCCACATCTCCTTTTTTCTATAATCCACAGTGATATTTGGGGTCCATCTAAGGTAAAAAGCTTGTCTGGGTCTAGGTGGTTTATTACCTTTATTGATGACTATTCTAGGACTACTTGGACTTTCTTAATGAGGGAAAAGGCAGAAGTTGCGTCAATTTTCAAAACTTTCTAACAATGATTGAAAATCAGTTTGACAAACGTATTAAGGTTGTGAGGAGTGATAATGGGAGTGAATACCTTAGTCAATCTCTTGGGTGTTATTTTCGGGAAAAAGGCATTTTCCATCTTACTTCCTGTGTCAATACTCCACAACAAAATGGTGTTGCCGAAAGAAAAAACAGACATCTACTAGAGGTTACGAGGTCTCTTCTTTTTTCAGCCAAAGCACCTAAATATCTTTGGGGGGAAGCCTTACTTACTGCCACCTACCTTATCAACAGAATGCCCAATAAAACCTTGGGTTTTGCAAGTACCAACAAGTCTTATTCAAACATTTTCCTCACTTTAAACCACTTTCATCCATATTCCTCTTAGGGTATTTGGCTGCACAGCTTTTTTTGTTCATGTGCATGATAAAAATAGAAGTAAGTTGGACCCTAAATCAATCAGTGTGTGTTTATAGGATATTCCTCTAGTCAAAAGGGTTACAAATGCTATTCTCCTATTTCTAGAAAGACCTATGTCTCTTTTGATGTCACTTTCTTTGAGGATAAACCATATTTTGCGTGGACTGAACTTCGGGGGAGAAAAATGAGGAATTTCAGCCCTTTGTTCCTCCACCTTCCATCATTTCTCCTCTACTGGACATTCCTTTCATATCCTATCCCTGAAACCACCGTAATGTAAAATACTATGCCGACAAAATGCACTCTCCTCATACCAACAAATCACCAAGTCCTTGTACAACACCTCTTCCAAAGACCTAGGGTCAGAGCACAAATTTCCCTACTACACGTGCATTCACAAAATGACAGATCAATTTAAGGTGTATACCAGAGAAGAAGAGCCCCTAATGAAGTAAATAACCAGCCTAGCACTTGTCAAGAACCGGACTCAAGTCCTATTGTCTGAACCGAGCTTAAATCCTGCTCTCACGAGATTGAAGGTAACATTCCTCCTCAAGATTCTAGTGACCTTGATGACTTTCCTATTGCTATTAGAAAGGGAGTAAGAAAATGTACTATGCACCCAATTAACAAATTTGTTGCCTATGGTAAACTTCAGCCCAATTTTAAGGCCTTTACAACCAACCTAAAATAAACAGTGCAGATTCCTAAAACAAGAGAGGAGGCCTTGAAGAATCCCAAATGGAAGAAAGTCATCGAGGAAGAAGTAAGGGCACTTGAGAAAAATGAGACATGGTGTTTGACAGATCTACCAGAGGGAAAGAGGGCTGTTGGATGCAAGTGGGTTTTCACTATCAAGTACAACTCGGATGGGAGCATTGAAAGGTATAAGGCAAGGCTGGTGGCTAAAGGTTTTACACAATCCTATGGGGTGGATTATCAAGAAACCTTTGCACCAAAGTGGCTAAATTGAATACTATTAGAATCTTACTGTCCATAGCTGTAAACAAGGACTGAAATTACACCAACTAGACATCAAAAATGCCTTTCTCAATGGGAGTCCCGGGAGGAAGTATATATGCAAATATCACCTAGTCTAGAAGGTAAAACAAATAGAAATACAAAGTGCAAACTCAACAAATCACTTTGTATGGACTTAAACAATCTCCAAGGGCCTGGTTTGAGAGGTTTGCAAAGGCTATGGTAAAGAATGGATTCAAACAAAGTCAGTGATCACACCTGCTCGAAAAGGTTGCAAAGAATCGGTAAAATAACCTTATTAATTGTGTATGTTGATGACATAATTATTACAGGGGATGATAGTACGTAAATTGAGAATTTGAAGATTGTTCTTGCCTACAATTTGAAACAAAGGACTTGGGGAGTCTAAGGTATTTTCTGGGTATGGAAGTAGGAAGGTCAAGAGAAGGTTTAGTCATCAATCAAAGGAAGTACATCCTAGATCTTCTTACGTAAACCGAGATGCTTGGATGCAAGCCACCGAGACACCCATGGACCCGTGGGTTGAAGTTCAACAAAGAGGAAGCTGGTAATCCAATTGACAAAAAATCCTATCAACGGTTAGTTGGAAAACTAATTTATCTTTCTCTAACAAGGCCGGACATTGCCTACTCAAAGGAGTGTTATAAGCCAAAGACATGAGTGATCCTCGAGAAGAACATTTGGAGGCGATTAATGTAACTACGAGGTACCTAAAATTCACACCTGGTCTTTGGGCTAATTTTCAAAAAAATTCCGCATGAAATGTGAAGGTATACACGTTCAAGTCAAGGCGAGAGCTCACCGATAGAAGGTCAGTTAGTGGTTATTGTGCTTATGTTTGGGGCAACTTGGTTACTTGGAGAAGCAAAAAGCAGTCAGTGGTGTCAAGGAGTAGTAGTCTTTGGCGGAATTTAGAGCATTAGCTCTTGGAATATGTGAAGAAATGTGGATAAAGAGGCTTCTCAAAGAGCTAGAGTTGGATGAAAAGACTGAGTTCGAGATCTATAGTGACAGCCAATCAAAGAAATGAGTATTGCTAAGAATCCGCAACATGACAGAACCAAACACATTGAAATAGATAGGCACTTTATCTATGAGAAAGTGAATGGTGGTATTGCACAACTAAACTATATTCCTACGAAGCCGATATAGTGACATCTTTACTAAGGCACTTCCAAAAGTTATTTTTGATGAGTTCACATCTAAACTGGGTATATACAACATATACACAGTTTGAGGGGGAGTGTTAGTTAGTATGCATAACCGTGTGTTGTAAAGAGTTTTAGATAGAGTAGGAGTTGTATGTTATCTTTACTTTATCTTAACTAGTAGTTTGAATTTTAAATTTGATCTTTGTAAAGGATAAAAGTCTTATCCTATAGGTTAACCACCTCTGTAAAAGTCTATATAATAGACTCTCTTTCACTAATGAAAAATAAGAAAAACACAGAGAAAAACTCTGTTTCTCACAGTCCCAAGTGCTGATTCTTCTAGGATTTGCTCCTAATGGCATGCCTAGATATATGAAAGGCAGTGAACTTATTTGACATCCACATGTATTGGCAAGAGTTCGCAGATTTCCATCACCTACCTTGATGCCAACCAAACCAGATTTCTTGAAGTTAATACTTAATCCCGAGCAGACCTCAAAGCATCTCAAGATTCGCTTCACATAATTCATATTCTGTTCTCTAGGTTTAAGAAACAATATTGTATCATCTGCAAATTGCAGATGAGATATTGTAGATCCTGGCAGCAAGTTTTGAATTCCTTCCATCTTTCCACTTTGTATAGCCTTCTCAAAAAGCAAATGTAGAGCTTCTGTTACCAGAATAAAAAGGAAAGGGGATAATGGATCCCCCTGTCTCAGCCCTCGAAACATCCTGAACTCTTTTGTTGGAGAGTCGTTAAGTAGCACAGACACTTTTTCTGTAGATATGCATTCCATAATCCACCTCTTCCATTTATTGCCAAACCCCATTCTATCAAGCACCATCATTAGAAAGTTCCATCTTATGCAGTCGTATGCTTTTGAGAAACCCAGCTTCAAGACTATGCCTCCTTCATCAGATTCTTCATGTTGTAGGAAGTGAATTACTTCATTTGCAATGAGCACCCCATCAAAAATTTGTCTTCCTTTCACAAAGGCACATTGAGACTCATTGACCAATTTTTTCAGAACTCCACTTAGCCTTCCAGCAAGCACCTTTGCAAAAATTTTATAGATCGAACTCACTAGGTTGATAGGCATATATTCTGATATACTAACTGGGTTTGAGTTCTTGGGAATCAAGGCAATGAAGGATGTGTTGATATTATTCTGTAGTTTTCCATTCCTATGGAAGTTGTCAAAGGCTTGCAGTAGATCTTTCTTCAAGGACTCCCAGCATTTTTTGAACAATAAAGCATTGAATCCGTCTGGGCCTGGTGCTTTAGACTCATCGCATGACCATATGGCAGATTTAATCTCCTCCAGGGTAAAAGGTCTCTCCAGATCTAGTGCCTCCTGATCAGAGAGTCTCCTAAAGTTTAGCTCAAACACCGCCTCCCAATTTCTAGACTTGCAACTGAATTGCTTGACAAAATGATTAAAGATTGTTTCAACTTTAAAGGGTTAGTCTCACCAGTAAAACCCAGGTTTGCCCCTCTAATTAGATTCCTTTTTGCTCGAATCTTAACTGATCTGTGAAAGAAAGCTGAGTTAGAGTCACCTTTTAGCAGCCATTTTATCCTCGACTTCTGCCTCCAGAGATCCTCTTGGGCTTTCAGTGTATCCCATAGTTGTATTTTGTAGTGTTTTAATTCCTCCATTTTGTCCGGATCCAAGTCTCCCACATTTCCAAGATCTTCAATATCATTGATTCTGGTTTCCAACTCCTGAGCCCTCTTTCTGTAATCTTCACAGTGTTCCACATTCCATCTTTTTAGTACTACTTTTACCGTCCTCAATTTCGCAGGTAGGTTCTTCCCATTCAAATTTGCCCTGTCTAAGGCCTTTCTTACTAAATCAATGCATTCCTTGTTACCCAACCAAGAATTGATCACGTTAAAAGGTCTAGGGCCCCAATCAAGATCATCGACAGTCAACAAAAAAGGAATATGATCGGATACAGTTCTATTTAATCCCCACAAACAAACATCTGAGTTAGCTTGATACCAATCCACATCAACAAGGAATCTATCAAGCTTACTTCTTTTATTTAATGGACCAATCCAGGTGAACTTTTCCCCCACTAAGGGCACATCCAACAGACCGCAATCGTCAATGAAAGAGTTGAACTCTATGATACCTGGTCTGTGAAGGTTACACCCTCTTCTTTCACTCTTGTGTCTAACAGTGTTAAAGTCTCCACCAATGAAACAAGCTTTTTCTGAATTCCTCCTGATTTTCTGCAATTCCTCCCACAGTCTTGCTTGGGCCTGAACATCACATGGCGCGTAGACATTTATACAAACAGTTGGCGTGCCATCACCACACCACCATCCTTCCACCACAATGAAACTAGATTGCACTATTTTCCTCCCGAGCTTGAATTTTTTTATCCCATACTGTAAGGAGCCCACCTGCATTCCCTTCTGCCTTTGCCATTACAAATTCAAATTCATCATCTGTCCATAGCCTACTCGCCTTCCTTTCTTCGATTTCTTCCATCTTTGTTTCTTGGACAAATAACATCTCCATGTTCTTTGTACGAATGAAACACCTGATTTCAGTTACTTTGACTTTCGACCCCAGACCTCTAATGTTCCACGAAAGGATTCTCATGGTTGAGCATGGGGGTTAAGCTTTCCCAGGCCCAGCTATGCTTTATTCAACTTATCTGCAACCTCCAAATTTGCAATTTCTTCCAGTGCCTCTGCTTCGTTTCCACAAAATTTGATTCTCAGGTTTTTCCCTGCTGCGATTGTTTCTACCGCTTCCCTTGTTCCATTAATCCATCTCATTTGAAGATCCGAGTCTGATAGCGATCTGCCTTCGAGTTCTGTTTCCTGTAATTTCTTATCTCCCTTCTTATTCATTTTTCGTGCCTTTTCAAGTTTCTTCTTTTCCTTTACCGAGAGGGCTCTCTCCTGAAGGTCCTGAAGCGACGTGTACCTCCTGGCTCTCACCTTCTTAAAGCTGGGATTAAACTCTGGGATTTCAAACCGATGCTCCTCTTCTGAAGGTAAATCCGTCCCCTCTTCTAACTAAATCTGGTCTTTCTGGGTATTTATATTTGAGAATGGAATATTTTCCCTTTCCTCGATAGTTTTGTTAATAGCAGTTTCCATATCTGATAGCAGTTGGATTTCTAATACTTCTTGGTCCGCTTCCCCAACTGTTGGATTTGTGGCCCCTATTTTATGTGGCCGAAAGCCCATTGACAGTCAGGCCGCACTCGCCCTATTAACTCCCCCATATACATTAGTATGCGCTGTCTGCCCTTTCTCCAGGCCCCTTAAGATAACATCAGTCCATTTTGTACCTCTCTGACCCAACTCACTTCCTTTCTCTTGATCTAAGCCTTTTTTTCTCATTCGAAGCTTGTGGATTGTCGCCCATTAAATCCTCTTCACTGCAGAATCTGGTTTCTTCACTGGGAACTGTGGCGTCACAATTATGGGGTGACATTCCCCTGAAACATACATTAATTGCTTCATCAGCGCCTCTCTCAAGGAGGACGTCTTCTTTTTCCTTTCTTCTTCGGCCGAGACGAGCTTACAACCTCTTCTTCCACAGATCATCGGCCAGTGGTCTCCTCAATTTCCCCATTTTTATGGTACAATGGTGGCCATTCCAAAACTGAAATCTCAAAAATCTCACTGCCAACTTCCAATTCAATTACCTCTTCAATTCTTGATTGTTGTCTAATGTTTATCAGTAGTGTTAGGTTTTCACAACCCTTGATCTAGTTCATATTTTCACCGAGGGCCACTAAACAGCCCCATGAGGCCGCAATTCTCTTCAATGTTGTGTAATTCCAGCAGTGTAGTGATATGCCTGAGACTTCCACCCAAACCGTGCGCTCCCTTACCCTGAAAGATTCCGACCAGAAGTATACCTCTGTGAAGATCTCTTTTAACAGTGACCAATCCTGCTGCTCTAGGAGTTTTAGCAATTCATCATCATCAATGTTTAGCAGGAAATGCCGGCTGCCTAGTTGTTTCACTCCGAACTCACCTAAGCCCCAAGCATGTAACCTTCGTTTCAGTTCATCTGTGCTACATTCCGTTGCCATTAATGACGTTTTTACTTAGCTTCCAAAGAGTTTCCTCTTCCACATAGCCTAGTACCCTTTTAACGTTGATTTTCTGCTTTTTTGCTACTTCTTCCTCTGTTCCCTTCGTCCCTTGGCCTTTCGCATCCTTCATCTCTGATGGTCTTGAATTGTTCTCGGAAATAGCTGCCTGAGAATTCTTTTCTGTATTGTGCTTCTTTGTTGAAGAGTTTTCCTCTAGTATGTTGTTTGTACATTGAATTTCGCATAGCCAACATATATGATGGATCCATATAACTTGAAACCATTCAACCTCTGTATCGCCCTGTCTGCATCTCTTCTATTTGAGAATCTCACAGAACCAAAACGCTTACCCGATTTGCTCATCTTCCTTGCAATGAAAGAGTCAACCACATCTCCGTGCCTTCCAAACGCTTGTCTCAGTCCACTCTAATGTAATCTCTGGGGTAGTTTGTTCACGAATAGCGTGACTGTTCCCCATCTGCTGCTGTTCCTCTCCATTATCATTTGTCTTCTAGTTCAGATTTAATTTTGGTCTATGATCACAATCCTGGAAATGAGTTGTGTCCTTCTTCATCCTCATCCAAATATTTATCTAATTCAGATTTGTTTTCAAACCAACTCGTTGCTTCTTCGACAGATATTGTTGCACTCGTCTTTGCTTGATTTAATTCTGTGGGCTCAAATTTTTTTGTAGGGACCTTAATTATCCCTATAATAGAAAAGTATTCATCAAACAAACAACACATTTTTTTGTCAATCATCTTCTTAACCTCCTTATCAACACTAGGGAAAAGCAATCATACTCTAAAGCTCACAAAACTCATTTCACGTCGCGGATTTAGATAATCGCAAAAAAAAACTATAAAGTTGATATTTTTGATATTATCTCAATATTTATTGTATTTGTCCCTCATTTTGAAAGCCATAAAAATTATGTCTAAATCTTCACAATTTGTCCATTCATCAAATATACAACAAATCAACAATGATTTTGGCGCCTTCAATGTAATATCATGTTGAAAAACGTTGTGTTGGTGATGATGTTTTGAATTCTACAAATGGGATTAAAAACTGTTTCATTTATTTACTTAGTTTTTAAAAAATATCAAATAAGGATACACAACGGTTTCTTTACGCGTGTACATAATTTAATTTAATATATAATATTTACATTAAGAAAAATGTTTAGTTATATTAATTAATCTAATATATAATATTAATTAGGGATAGACATGGGTCGGGTCAGGTGTTTGGTCGACCCGAATTTGACACGAAAATCTCAAATTTTTATTCGTACATGACGCGGCTCAACATTTGGTGACTTTCCTCCTAACCTGGATTTTAGGATTGAAATTCACCTCCGACCCTATTCGAAACAAATAAAAATATTTTTTTCTCATTTTTAACAAAAATAGGGGTATAATAGAAAAATTATAAAAAGTAAGATATTTATAATAATTATACCTATTCTCTTTTTTATTAGATAAAATTAACGAGTTGATTGAATAAATATAAAGAGATGTATATTAGTAATTACTCCTAAATATATGGTAAAAACTATACAATTGTATTGGATCAGATCGGGTTGAATATTTTTTATTCTAAATCCAAATTCGACTCGAACCGAATTTTTCAATAAAAAATCTAATTCTATAGAATCGTATCAGATCCAAGTCTTATACACATC
The DNA here is from genome assembly GCA_019671005.1 of Hibiscus mutabilis. Taxonomy (NCBI): domain Eukaryota; kingdom Viridiplantae; phylum Streptophyta; class Magnoliopsida; order Malvales; family Malvaceae; genus Hibiscus; species Hibiscus mutabilis. Next base: position 7,919,513 of record CM033716.1, read on the forward strand.
TTTAATATTAACGTTGAGAAAAAAATGTTAAAGCCTGTGGATTGAGGAGTAGAAAAAGGGTTTGACTTTGGGACTCCCAACAAAGAACAGTAAAATGTGGGGCCCATACGCTCATGACCTGATTGGTCCATTTCTCTAAAAGTGGGACCCACTTGGGATTTGCTACGTGTAATTACTGATTAATGAGAGAAACTGGTAAAGGGTGTCTAATTATTATTTTTAAGGTTTTTTTTTTCTAGATATTTAACTTTAATATTTTTTAATTTTATATGATTAATAATATTGACATATTTTTACTGTAAAATTTCCATAGATATATGTATTTTTTATTTTTATCTTATGAAATTCTAATGACTAGTTTTTTGAAAATTATTTTTGATTTCGAAATTTTAGAATTATCGGTACAAAAACCAGCACTTTTAATTTTTTAATTAAAAAATTTATTACTATTTTTCTATATTTTAAGGTTCAAGTATCATTCGGCACAGTGACTTCGAATTTGAGCCCCGGCAATACCAGCAACAACTCCAACACCAGGCCACCGGTGGTGCGCAAACAGGATCGATTCATGCCGATAGCCAACGTGATCCGCATCATGCGCCGCGTGCTCCCTCCCTATGCCAAAATCTCTGATGACGCCAAAGAAAGCATCCAGGAATGTGTCTCGGAGTTCATCAGATTCGTCACCAGGAAAGCCAACAAGAATTGCCAACTTGAGCAGCGCAAGACCGTCACCACCGATGACCTGCTTTGTGCCATGGAAAAGTTAGGTTTCGATGACTACGTCATCACCATTTTCTTGAGCCGGTACAGGGAGGCCGAGAATGACAGGACTTCACTGCGTGGCGAACTCATTTTGAAGCGTGGGAATGACCATGGACCAATGATGATGCCACCTTTTAACAGCCCAGCTTTCCAGGCGAGATTTTGCCAGGGGTTTTTGGATGCCGCCACCACCACTGCCATTGCCATTGCGGGTGGATACAATCAAGATGCTTCGGGTGCTACCACCAGCGCCGGATATCTTCGCAGGCTTCGACAAACAACTCCGATCCATTTGGTTAGTTCAAATGCGCAAGATGATATTTTTCTTCTTGCTTAATGTTTTCAGTGGTATCGTTAAACAGAAACAATAATAAGCTTGCTGGTGTTTTCTTTTTAAATTTAAACTACCCCTTTTCTACCTTTATTTGGTGTTTTAATGGCATATTTGTACTCGTGATCTATTCGGGTTCATTCGATAAACTTCGAATTCAACTCTGTTATCGTCTAGTGGAGTATTTCGAGTTATTGAATGAACCAAATTTGAATATTCTAATACAATCCATAGCTCACATATGGATAAGAAATTAGACTTGTTGCATTTCTATAAATGAAAACAGAACACTTCATCAATGGTAAATAAGGTTTCTTTTGATCAACAATGGTCTTTTACAGATACGAATCGAAGTTTATTAACCCGATCAGTTAGTCGATCGTCATTTGTCATCGAATTTGAAGTACAGATTCTGTTTCCGGATATAATCAATCACTTCATCTACAGTCAAATATTTTATAGACAATCCTCTTGAAATGCATTCCCTGGAACAAAAATGAAGGAAACAAAGGGAACTCCATCAAAACTAGACTCAAAAATGAAGTTGAATGTATCTTTCAGTACTCTAATAGACCTAAAAGTACTTCTGTTCACCTCAATCTAGTTGAACTGATTTGGTTCGGGACAAGTTCATCGACGATTTTAATGTTATTCTGAAAGAAACAAAAGGCAAATGTGCCAAAATCAGTGATTTAGGCCTTTATCCTGAAAGAAACCAGCACCTATGACTTGTGGGACTCCAAAGTTTCTTTCCAGAGTGGATCAAGATTCAAATATCAAGGATAAAGACCGGGAACTAACCCGGTTTTCATTCAAAATCTCATCACCGCTGATGATTTTTTCCAAATCTTGTCCTTCTCTACGAATGCAAACCACACCGTAATCTTTGCATACAGCTCTAACCTGAAATTTGATGCAAAATCCAAGTTTAGTACCTTCCTATACTATGCTAAGTATGCTCAACATGTTATATTTAGACAGAACAATATGGCCTTAATGTTCCTATCGTCCTTTAGCACCGATACACAAAGAAACTAGCTAGCACATACCTGCTCAGGGATCCAAAACCCGGGAATGCTGAAAGACTGAAGCAAATCAGAACCGCAAACAAGCATGACTTTTAGGGATTCTGCAAAGAGACAGGTACCGTTGGTGAACTTGTCCCAAACCAAACCAGTTCAACTAGATTGAGGTAAACAGCGTTAGTTTTAGAGCTATTAGAGTACTGAAAGATAATTCAACTTCGTTTTCAAGTCTAGTTTTGAGGAGTACCCTTCATTTTTGTTTCGGGGAATGCATTTCAAGACGATTGTCTATAAAACATTTGACTGTAGACGAAGTGATTGAATCTAATCTTTCAGTATAATCAAATATCTATCAAATTATGGCATTGGTGGTATAAGTTGCCAGTTGCATACCCTTACGTACCAGTCCACCCTCAGTCAAGAAGCTCTTGACTCGATTGAGAACAGTTAGAGAGCGCTGAAAAGAGCTTTGTTTTGCCTGTAAAAGAGAATGATATGAACAAGAAAACTAAGCACTTGAAAAGGCAAATGCAACAGATATCCCTCACAATTCAACTCGGGTTTTCCAACAAATTCACAAAATGAAATCCGGAGAAAGATAACTAGTACCTCCCAAGGATCAACCATGATAAATTCAGAACTTTTGCATGCCAGATTACACATCTCGACACGATGTTCAGCAGCTATAAGGCCCTGTATCATCATCAATCAAAGCTACTCAAACTGAACTAAATAGCACACACAATCAGCTATTGCCGTTATCCTCTAATCTATTCATTTCCTGGATTATTATTCTATGCACCAGCAATCGAATACTATCGAATTGAGTCAAACAAATTATCTACCATTTTCCCAGATGCTAACGAATCAAAAAGACAGTTTATAACAAAATCTGCAAATTCTACCATTAATGGTTAATTTTTGGAAGTTAATCATATGCAAATAGTAATTGAATTCCATCAAAATCATTTAACAATTCTGCAGAAGCAAATGAATCAAACCTAAGTTCATAACAAAGTTTGTAAATTCTACCATTAATAATTTCAGTAAAAGAAGAAGAAAAAAAAGCTAACCCTTTTCTTGTAAGCATCATTTACAGGAGACATATAGGCTCCTATAACACAAAACCCATTTGAATTCAACGCATCTCGAGCCAGTTCTAAGCATAAAAAATTCAAAAACAAATCAAAACCCATGAAAAATGAAGAGAATAACAAGTGAAGAAACTTACCAAACATGCGTAAATGCATCAAAGTTGGAGGATTGAAGCTTCCAGTAGCTACTAAAACTACATATATTTTGTTCCCACTTTGATCAAATTAAAAAAAAAAACAAAACAAAAGGAGAAATCGATATGTTGGTGAAACTAGATCATTTGAACTGAAAAAATAAAATAAAATTTATAAAAGAAATAGAAGAGAGAGATCTTACTTGGTTTTTGATGGTAGAGATAGTTTATCCAAAGGCAATGGGATTTCCATTTTTATATAATCAAAAACTCAGAGGAGAGGCGGAAGTCGAATCTGAGGAGCAGAAATTTGAATTACATCCTTTAAATTATATAAACTTTTTAAATAGATCCTCTCAAATTTATTAAAAGTTCTTATAAGGATTTAAATTATTTAAATGTTTTTAACTAAACCTCTCCTAAATTGTTAAAATTTGCATCAAATCTCCTATTTTCTTGAAAATTTAATTAGACTTTCAAAATTTTTAAATTTTTTTATCAAACCTTCATAAAATTTAATTTTTTTATTAAATCTCTAAATTATCGCACTCAAATCAGCCCCTGCTTAAAAGGACTTGATTCTTGAAGGACACGCGGAGAAGGAAAAAAAGTAAGAGGGAAAAAAGGCAGATTTTGATTACAATAGTGAAAAATACGACAGCGTATAGTTCACATAAATTGAACGTAAAGGATGATCATAAGTCGGGTCGATTTATTTTACTGAACTGCGTGAGCGGAGCCACGTGCAAAAACAAACACCTCAAAAAAATTTGGAATTTTTTATATAATTTTTATATATAAATATGTAAATAACACTCTTTTTATAAATAAAATAACACTATCTATAAATAATTAATGTACCGGTAAAAAATAACACCATTTATATAAATTTCTGGCTCCGCCCTGTCGACCTGCATTAAAAAATTCAAAACCTTCACCTAAATTTAATTCGATGGTTTATGATGCTCAACTCAATTCGAATTTAACTCAAATTTTAATTTTTATTTCGACCCGACTCTACATAAATAAAAAAAAATTCCTTCTATTTTATTCAACAAGATAGAGAGATGATTGTAAAAAAAAAATACTTTGATGCACATTTCACACAAGCCTTTTAATTTTATGGTTTAGAGATTTAGATTGTGGTTTAGTGTTTAATAAAGGATTAAGTTGAGGGTGTAGAATTTGAGGTTTAAGGTATGGGGTGTTAGAGTTAAGATTAGAGACTTAAGTTTTAAATTTTATTGCTTAAATATGAAATGTTGTGTAATTTTTTAGTGTATTAAAATATAACTCTTATAAAAAATATTAATTTTTTTATATTTATATGATAAAATATAAAGATAGTTAATATTTATATATGAAAAAAATTCGATACACATGTCATGTAAACTATAGTTTACACGTACCTTTTAATTTTAAGGGTTATGGTTTTAGTTTAGGGTTCAAAGTTTAGGGGTTTAGGTTGTAGGGTTTAAAATTTAAAGTTAGTATTTATAACTTAGTGCATACGGTTTTAAGGTTTAATGTTTAGTTTTCTAAATTTGAGGTTAAAAATTTAGTATTTGAATTTTTATAAAGTAAATATGCATGCTTGTGTAAAAAACTTGTATATCAAAAATTTACCTTTATATATAAGAAATTATTGCAATTATTACTAAATATATAAATACAATTATATTATTATATAAGATAAGATTAAATTATATATTCTTTACAAAATTCAATCCGAATTGAATTTATTTTTAAGAAATTTGACCGTAAATAGTCGAATATCAAACCCTAGAATCACCCCTATAATTTAAACCCAGTCTTTCCTGTCCCTTAAACGTCAGAACTAACGCCGTTTATCCCCGCTCCATTTTCTTCTCTCTCCTTCAGTTCACATCCTCTTCCTCCCAATAATATTTCACTTCTTCCCCTCTCTCTCTCTCTCTCTCTCTCTCTCTCTCTCAAAGTTCCCGTTTTTCTTTCTAAAAACACTCTATCTCTCTCTAGAATTCATGTCGGTATGTAATCTTTATTTGTTTCTTTTATTTTCTGTTTAAATTTGTTAAAAATGAAGGTTTTACTTCCTTGTTTGACTTGACTTCTTTTCTCTTTTTTTATGGAATTTAAGCTTTTGTCTGCTTCCATTCGTATCTTTATTGTGTTTGTACTGTTTTAAAATTCTCAATTTTGTTTTTTCTGCTGATCAAAGTTTCCTTTTTGTCATTTTGGTATTGTTGTCTTTGATGAGTTTTACTTGAAGCTGGTTTGGAGATTTTTGTTTCATTTAACTGATTAACTACACATCATTTGAGCAATTTATTGTATAATAAGTTCATTACATGATTTATGGTTAAGTAAATTTATCTAGATGAATGATTTAGCAAATGGGTGATTGTTTTGGCATTGTTTTAGAATCTTGGTCCTAATGGGAATTAGGAATGTTCAATTGATGTGACTTGTGTAGTATTTGATATCTTAATTTGTAAATGGCAGCTTGATTAGTATGTTATGATTCAAGTAGTGTTGTTTATTTGTATCCAAAAAGTAGATCAACTGAAGTTTTAAAAAGATACATACCAAAACTATTAAGCAAACATAGTGGGAGTTAAACCACCAAGATGAACAAAGAGCAAAGATTATAAGTTATAACACTATTAGCCTTAACTTTATTAAGGTCGAATAATCTCGTAGCTATAATCTGGCTAATCTTCTGAAGAACTATACTGATTTGAGTAGCTGAATTTTGGAAAATCCTATTGTTCCTTTCCTCCCATAGAAAATAGATGAAAGCGCTCCAAGCAAGATACTGGTGATCAAAGCATTGCTGCATATGTGGCTGATTTCCCATGATAATTCTTCAGCCCGATCACACTCTTCATTTTATCTGGCTAAGTTCTAGCACCTCACACAATTCTTCAGCCCGATCACGCTCTTCAATGATTAATCCCCATCGGAGTAGGCTGTCTATGGTAGGAAGTTTACCAAGGATTTCCATCCATGCAATGGTGGGATTACGAGGAACGTAAAATTTGTGCCATGTTATTGTCTGCCCTTGGTCTAATAGCATTCCAAACTGTAGCAATTAGTTCTTTAAGGGGTTTATCACAATGTTTATTTTGACAGTTGCGACGAATGCTTAAATTTCCATGACTTGATATTGTTTTGATTGCTAGTTTACATCAACTCAAGTTCGACTTTTTGGCAGATTCATTTTTTTAATCTTGTTTCAAGATAAGCTTTTTACAGTGTCTTTCGAAGAATGTTTATCATTTCAAGATGTCTGGTTGTGGTTTTAAATCTACAAAACTGTATGCTTTTACGTGGTCTTTTTTCTGTTCACTTTGGACATGCTTAATCTTATCTCCCACTTCGGTCATGAGAATTTTGCTTCTCAATTTGCCCAACAGGAGGAGAAGGGCCGCCTGTTGCCAAAATTTGGTGAATGGGACGTCAATGATCCTGCATCAGCTGAGGGATTCACCATGATCTTTAACAAGGCAAGGGACGAGAAGAAAACAGGTGGCAAACCCGAGTCACCATCAAAGGCTGATCCTGCTGTTAAGCCTGGAGCGGATCTCAGCAAACCCCAGTCTGTAAGTAATCTTTTAATAACTACCTTGTTCTCACCATCTGGATGCATGCATTAGACGATGTTGATAACCTATTCTTTCGATGTTGCTTAGATATGCATTAGATTTCTCTTCTGATGTGCTGTTTTTCCTCAGAAAAAATGGTTTTTGCTGCTTTCAAGCCCCAACTGCGGAACTGTAATGGAATCCTGTCTGTATTAGAGCTTCCACAAGTATGTTCATTATACTCCCACCATATATTCTTAAACGGATAGGATCTATACAGCTGGGATAATTCTTTGGTGTAAAATTCAATTATGGTGGAAAGAAGCAAAAAACACAAACACTTGTTGTATCTATATGTACTGATTTGGTGGGTCATTATTAGAAGCAGAGTCATCTCTTCTTCTTTTTTACCTTCTCTTTGTTATAACCTTTAAAGCTTTTTGTATGACATTTTCTTTCTTTAATAGAGTGATTGGCTATGTTGCTCGGTATCTTCATTTTTATTGAGGTATCGGTGTTTGGACACTTGTATCCAGCACTTGGATATTGTGATAAAAGTTCTAGGATCCTTCGATTACATGAAAAACTTGAAAACAATCGCATCTGGCACTCACATTCGAGTTCGAGTAACATATTGACATGTTTATATAGAAGTTCTCATTAGACCAACTGCCATATCTGAGTAATTCAAGAGAAAAATGCAGAAAACATGAATAAGAACTCGGACTTTGTTGGCGGATCTCATCGTCACTAGTCACATTATTCAAGAGCAGAACTCGAACTTTGCTGATGTTCTGAATCGATCATCGGGTAGTGTATCCCGGTAAAGCTCTTGCAAATGTTGCTTTCAAGACCTATGGCTTTATCAGAATGGTACAAGCTCTCAACTTGATAGGGGACTTCAAATTAGGTCATTACATGAGGATCCCTCCGAAATCGAAGTTCATCATACAGGTTAAAGAGAAAGATGGAAGATATATATCGAATTCCTTTATTTAACATGAAATTTGGCCCTACATATGAACATTTTCATCGGCTTTTTGGAAGCATAGTTGCTTCAACTTGCTACTTCGCAACATGCGAATCCCTGGGCATGTCCCGGTGATGATCGATTAATACATATGCCAGGATCATCGACATCGGAGCTTCGCAGGCTATGCCATCAGCTAAAGCTGTTTTATATATTAGTTGTGGAAGTGTTGGGATCTTCTTTAACTGGTATGTTTATAATCAGACAAGGAATGGTGGACTACATATACTTAAATTTCATCTGCTGCTTTGAATGCTGGGATTGCCTACATGGGAATGTTTCTTTGCCTACAGATGAAATCAACGGTCCAGATTGGTGGGATCATGATCCCACGGCATCCGAGATTATGTCTGAAGGATGCCCTAGGTGATATTTTGTATGACGGTTGCCGGCACAAAGGTCATGCGATCGGTTGAGTTATAAGCTTTTTTTCCTATATCTTCTATGTCCGTTTTATAATCTATGTTCGACCATTAATATAATCCATCATTTTGATATAATAGTATAAACAACTGAAAATTGCAGATTTATACAACATTTTTACTTCCTAACAACAGTAATCTAGAATGAATAAATTAATAAATAAATTTAAAAAATAAAGATAAATAAAACCCCAAAGCAATTCATATTCTTGGCATGCTCATCCTGTTATATAGTTAATATTTACATTAAAAAAATACTTCATTAAAACAAGGGCAGGCATGCATAGAATGGAAAGCATGTGGTCTACCAGCCAAGACTCTTTCCCCTCAGTATATAGGCAAGCAATTGGTCCCTCACAGTTGATTCACTTCATTTCTCTACCTACTTATATACAACAGCTATTATGGAAACTGGAAAAGAGGGTGAAATTGAGGACATGCCGATGCCATTGTCGTCTCCAATGATGGGGTCTATGCAGATCGCAGGTAGCAACGGTTTTGGTCATAACATCGAGTTCATGTCACAGGCTTACCTTAGAAACCGGTATTCCGAGATCGATATCGAGGACTACACCGTGTATGCTGATAAAGATCACCCTCTCCCTATATTTCTTACGGTAGTTTAATTTCTCGGGTTTTCTTCGATTTGTTTGAGGTTTATCAGTATTAACTTCTGATATGATCCCGGTTTCGTATACGAAGTTTGAAGATGTGGAATACAAGGTTCGAAGTCACCAACCTGCCTCGATCAACCCAGTGAGAACGGTGATGTTGAAGTTAGCCTCGCAACTGAACTTGGAACAAGATAAGTACAAGGAGATCCTTAAAGGTGTAACGGGCAGCACCGGCCCCGGCGAAATCCTTGCTTTGATGGGTCCTTCTGGTAGTGGCAAAACAACCTTGTTAAAGATAATAGGTGGAAGATTGACAGATAATGTTAAAGGAAACATAACGTACAACGACATTCCTTACAGTCCGGCTCTTAAACGAAGGTTAGGCAGGTTTTTATGGAAGCTTTTTTCCGACATTCAATCGATTTCGAGTGTTCTGTTTTTCTTGCAGGATTGGATTCGTGACACAGGACGATATACTACTCCCTCAACTAACGGTGGAAGAAACCTTAGTTTTTTCGGCATTTCTAAGACTTCCTAGTGACATGAGCCTGCAACAAAAGTATGCAAAAGTGGAGATGATTATGAAGGAGCTAGGCCTTGAAAGGTATGAACAACTATGAACCACATAGGGACTTTACCTTTCATTCTAACCGTTGCATAACCGCAGATGTCGTCACACGAGAATCGGGGGAGGATTGGTCAAAGGAATATCCGGAGGAGAAAGGAAAAGAACTAGCATTGGTTATGAAATCCTTGTTGATCCGTCATTGTTGTTGCTCGACGAGCCGACTTCCGGTCTTGATTCCACCTCAGCCAATAAACTTATTCATATTCTTCAAGGAGTTGCAAAGGTATCCTAATTGACCAAAATCTATACAAAGTGCACAATTCCTATATAGAAAATGAGTAAAGATTGTGGTTGATGATATACAGGCAGGGAGAACTGTGATCACAACAATTCACCAGCCGTCAAGTCGAATGTTTCACATGTTTGATAAGCTTCTGCTGATATCAGAAGGCTACCCTATTTACTCCGGGAAGGCAAGAGACTGCATGGAGTATTTCTCGTCGTTGCGATTCATCCCGGAAATAGCAATGAATCCAGCTGAGTTCTTGCTCGATTTAGCGACTGGCCAAGTCAATGACATAACTCTGCCTGAAGATCTAGTGGCATCTCAAGGAACAGCCGATTCCGAAAGAGCTGTAATCAAAGTATAAACTGTTTTTGAACTCTAACAATATAGTGGACATTTAATCCCTTACTTTATCCCTCTCAAAACATTTTTTGTTTACATTTTATCAGTATCTTCAACTTAAGTATAAAACTCATCTGGAGCCAAAGGAAAAGGAAGAGAATCACCGAAGTACCAAGGCGCCGCAACATCTTCAGATGGCTATTCAAGTAAAGAAGGACTGGACAATAACTTGGTGGGAGCAGTTCATGATAATAATGAAGAGAACGTTTCGAGAGAGACGCCGGGATTACTTCGATAAGCTAAGATTACTACAGTCATTAGGAGTTTCAGTCTTGCTAGGTCTTCTTTGGTGGAAATCGAGTGCTGCAACCGAGGCTCAACTGAGGGATCAAGTAAAATTTCCCAAACTTCATTTTACAAGTCTTTTGTCTCCTTATTACATCTGTGTTTCACTCTTCTGTTTTCAGATTGGTCTGCTATTCTACATTTGCATCTTTTGGACATCATCGTCGATCTTCGGAGCAGTATATGTTTTCCCTTTCGAAAAGGTCTATTTGGTGAAAGAACGGAAAGCCGACATGTACAGGTTAAGTGTATACTATGTTTGCAGCAGTCTGTGTGACATGGTGGCACATGTTTTATATCCTACATCATTCATGTTGATTGTCTACTTCATGGCTGGTTTCAAGAGAACAGTCGTTTGCTTCTTCCTCACGTTATTTACCATCTTACTGATAGCTATTATAAGCCAAGTAAGTTGATCAATTCCGGATATACGACTTTCTCAAATACACTTCTTCAACTAACGCGATCTTTGAAAAAACTAGGGAGCAGGGGAGCTATTCGGAGCTGCGGTTTTGAGTATTAAAAGGGCCGGGATGATGGCCTCTCTGGTGTTGATGTTGTTTCTTCTCACAGGAGGTTACTATGTCCAGGTACCTGAAACTACTTCGAAAATTGCTTCCGATTCTTCGTCGGACGAGTTCAGTAAAGAAACTTGTTTTGTTCTTGCAGCATATACCGAAATTTATGCGGTGGATGAAGTACTTATCGTTCATGTACTATGGCTTTAGGCTTCTGGTGAAGGTGCAATACTCTGGAGACCAATTGTATGAATGTCAAAGCCAAGGCGGTTGTCGGGCTCTGCAAACTTCGCCTTCGTTCGACACGGTTAACCTCGACGGAGGCTTGCAGGAAGTGTGGATTTTACTCGCCATGGCTCTCGGCTACCGGTTCTGTGCTTACGTTTGCCTGCGCAAGAGGATCAATTCATGCCAAATTTGAGTAGAATCTGCATTGCTTATAAATATATGTAACAAAAGACAGAAGAAAGTTTTGAGGGGCTTTGACTACTCCTTCCTTATGAATTCCATGCATGTGCAAAGGTTCTAATATATTGCTGCCATTAAATTCTGGCTTAATTGTAAAAAGAATATCAAATTATAACATTTTTAAGTTGATAGGTTAAAAAATCCCATTGTTTGACTATGGTTTTAATTTTGATTTTCTAAAAAAAATTATATTCTTAAATTTTTAAGAAAAAAAAAAACCCTTGAAATTTTCTAATTTGTCCTAAAATCCTAAATTTACAACACACCCTAAAATTCTTAAGTTTTTGATCTTAGGTTCTTCTTACGTCAACATCAATCGTCATATTATAATTATCGCAATAAAATCTTTTTTGAACACAAAAAAAATAGACAATAACTATTGGTTGGAACAATATCGAATAAATTAAGGATTGTAAATTTAAATTAATTTTTTTGACTAATTGATTAATAATTTTTTAATAATAATTAACGGTCAATATTCAACTTAATCACAGAATAAATACAGTGACAGTAAAAATTTAAAAATTTTCACAAACGTCTTAATATTAAAGTTTAAAATTTTAATTTAGATTTTAGAATTTATAAAATTTAGAGTCTCCATAAACTCTAAATTTAACCGTAAACACTAAATTTTAAATACAACCTCTAAGTTCTAAATACTCAACTCAACCTCTAAGTTCTAAATACTCAACTCAAACACTAAAACACAACAACTCATTAAATTTCCAGAATGATTTCCTTTGCATGCGCAACAAAACTAAAGAAAGATCATAGTGTTGATTATGGGTGATGGATGCATTGGACATCGTGAATATCAAAAGGAATTTCTTTGGACAGTAATTCAACATGTTAGAAAATTTTGGAATTATGCTAACATTCAAAGCAAGGTAGAACGAAAAGAACAGCATTTATCATTAAAGATCGTCTCCAGAATAACTAGCAAAAACTCCAAAAGGACGCGCAAAAACAAAATGTAAAAACCAGCTAAAAGATCGTTCAATAACAAAATAAAACTACCAAGTTCGTATAGGAACATGTCAGGCTTAGTCAACTTCCTCCATCTTGCTGCCTTCAGCATCGGCATCCTCCAATGGGGGCATGTCGGCATCAGCTTCAGCTTCGCCTGCATCCTCGTCAATGCTCAGGCCGAGTTTGAGCATCCTGTGGATTCTGTTGCCAAAGGTGTTGGGGTCGTCGAGGCTGAACCCAGAGGTAAGGAGAGCAGTCTCAAAGAGAAGGAGGACAAGGTCCTTTACGGATTTGTCGTTCTTGTCTGCATCAGCCCTCTTTCTCAGCTCTTCCAAGATTGGGTTCTCGGGGTTGATCTCCATTGTCTTCTTGCTGGACATGTACCCAGCCATGTTGTTATCTCTCAAGGCCTGGGCTTTCATGATCCTCTCCATGTTGGCAGTCCAACCATACTCTCCTGTCACTAAACAGCATGGAGAATCAACCACACGGTCAGAAACCACAACCTTCTCGACCTTGTCACCCAACACATCCTTGATAACCTTGCACAGACCCTCAAACTTTTCCTTCAAGGCTTCCTTCTTTTGCTTCTCGTCCTCGCTCTCATCGAGTTTCAAACCTTCCTTGGTAGCAGACACGAGCTTCTTTCCCTCGAATTCTTTCAGCTGTCCAACAGCATACTCATCAATCGCGTCAACCATGTAAAGGACCTCATAGCCCTTCTTCTTCAGCTTCTCAAGGAAGGGGGAGTTCTCAACAGCCTTTTTACTCTCTCCGGTAATGTAATAGATATCATTCTGACCCTCCTTCATTCTGGTCACATAGTCCTTTAGGCTGGTCATTTCATCACCACTCTTGGTAGAGTGGTAGCGCAACAACTCTGCAATCTTAGTCCTGTTCTGAGAGTCCTCGTGGATACCAAGCTTGAGGTTCTTGGAGAAGGCCTCGTAAAACTTGTTGTAATCTTCCTTGTTCTCAGCTATTTCAAAGAAGAGCTCAATGCACTTCTTCACCAAGTTCTTGCGGATCACCTTCAAGATCTTGTTCTGCTGCAACATTTCTCTCGAGATGTTGAGAGGGAGGTCCTCTGAGTCAACAATACCCTTCACAAAGCTGAGAAACTCAGGAATCAGCTCCTCACAGTTGTCCATGATGAAGACACGTCTGACATACAGCTTGATGTTGTTGGGCTTCTTCCTTGTGTCAAAGAGATCAAAAGGAGCTCGTTTGGGAACAAAGAGGACAGCCTTGAACTCGAGTTGCCCTTCAACTGAAAAGTGTTTGACGGCCAAATGCTCTTCCCAATCATTTGTAAGGCTCTTGTAGAAGGCAGCATATTCTTCCTTGGTAATCTCTTCCGGCTTTCTCATCCAAATCGGCTTCTGTTTATTCACCAAAGACCATTCGTGTGAGACCTCCTTAATCTTCTTCTTTTTCTTCTCTTCCTTCTCCTTCTCCTCATCAACATCCTCCACTTTCCCTTCCTCATCCTTCTTTTCCTCCTCTTCCTCGTCATCAGAAATCTCCTTCTCCGTAGTCTTCTCAATCCAGAGGGAAATGGGATAGCTAATGAACTCAGAGTGCTTCTTAATCAGGTCTTTGAGGCGGCGTTCCTCGAGGTACTCTAGCTGGTCCTCTTTCAAGAAAAGAGTAATCTTAGTACCCCTGCCAAGGTTCTCCCCAGAGGTATCCCTGGTGACAGTGAATGACCCACCGGCTTGGGACTCCCACACATACTGCTCGTCATCATTGTGCTTCGTGGTAACAATAACCTTCTCGGCAACCAAGTATGCTGAGTAAAACCAACACCAAATTGTCCAATCATACTAACATCAGCACCAGCAGCCAATGCCTCCATGAATTCCTTGGTCCCGGATCTTGCAATGGTACCAAGATTGTTCACCAAATCTACATATAACAGATACAGTCAAATTAGGAGCCCATTTAAACGCACAACAATTAAAGAAGCAAAAAAGAAAAAATACTTGCCAGCTTTGGTCATTCCAATACCACTGTCGATGATCGACAGGCTATTGTTAGTCTTGTCTGGAACAATATGAATGAAAAGCTCCGGCTGAGCATCGAGCTTGCTCTTGTCGGTCAAGCTCTCAAATCTAATCTTGTCCAAGGCCTACAAATGAACGGGTTTTAACATTATAGCAAGCAAACACTAATTATGCCTAAAGGGACATTATATCAAACACATTACATTCACCATATCATTCCTATTTACTTTTTTTACATTCATAAACACATAAACAACACAAATTTGTTGGAAAACATTCAGTTTTAAATTAAAATTCAATAAACAAGACTAATTCCATGAAAGAATGATACAATCTTTCCACTTTCATCTAAATTTCACGCCTACGAAATCCATTATTTCAATCAAAATACAAAAAAAAATTAGCTAAGAAAAGAAGTATACGAATCAAAACGAACAACCACAGATCAGATCATTACGTATTAAACATCATAACCGGTTATATTCAAAACCATGGAAAATAAATCAGATCCATCAAATCATGCACTGAAACGAAATTATATATATATATGAAGACTTACATCAGAGGCGTTGCTGATGAGCTCGCGAAGAAAGATCTCCTTGTTGCTGTAGAAAGTGTTGATAATCAAGCTGAGAAGCTGATTGATCTCTGCTTGGAAAGCAAACGTCTCTGTATCCGCCATTGATGAACAACCTCTACACTCCCGATTCAAAAGATAAAACACGAAATGGGAAAGTTTCGAATGAGGGAGAAGAAGATGAAACCGAGTTAAACCACTGATTTGAGCCTGGCTATAAGGAGAGTTTATATAAAGGAAGGTCACTAGGGTTTCTAGATCCTTCTATTAGTTATTTCAAAAATAAAATGATAAAGTACATACTAAACTGAGTAAAAATGGTCCTTAAAGTTTTTGAAATTACAAAAGACCATTAAACTGATTGAATTATTACAATATAATCATTACACGTTATATAATAGTGATAAATTTTGATAAATTTAAAGATCATTTTAAACTAGTTTAATGAATTTAATGATAATTTTATATTAATTTAATAAAATTTAATGACCATTTTATAACGATTTGATAGGCTTAATGATTATTTTCTAATTTTAAAATTTTAATGTTCAAAAGAATATTTTTACTTATCATTTCTATATTTTACCCCATAAAATAGGACCAATATTATAGGGAGTTGGGATTGCGGGAGCCACTTGTTTATTCTTAATACTTTTCTTCGCCGGCTAGATTTGTATTTTATACGATTTTTTTCTATTTAGGTATAATTCTTTCTTGAGTCCTCGTAGTCTTCAAAATTTTAAAATTTAAATAACATTGTTAATAGATTTAGATTAAATTTGAATATTTATCATTTTAATAATTTAAAATTACTAATGTAGATATAAATAAGATTATATTTGCTGCACCAATAGTTTTATGAGCCCATGCATTATTAATCAACAAGATGTCACTTGTTAAAATATATAATATTTAATATATAATTTGATCCCTAAGGTATGACCGATTAAAAATTTGACTTAAAATTTCATTCCGTAACAATTTTGGCACCTTCATCTGACACTTTTAAAAAAGATAAAATTTTAATATACAAGTTGTGTAAAATTAATTTTATACAAGTTTGTATATTTACACTATAAAACTCAAATTTTTAACTCTAACTCTAAAAAACTAAACTCTATATCCTATACCTTAAATTTTAAACGCTAAATTTAAATTTTAAACTCTACAATTTAAATTATTAAACTTTAAACTCTAAATTAAAATTATAACCCTTAAAATTAAAAGAGCGTAAAAACCCACGGCCAAAATATCAAAAAATTTTCCTTTAGAAAATATTAAGAGTGACATGACACGTGCAGGAATAAACGAGAATAGTTCATAGTTTAACAAAAAAAAAAACAAAATATATGAAAACCCATATCCTGACAAGTTACTGAATGGTTCAGTTTCTTCTCAACTCAATTTTTACACTAAAATGATCATCGACATGTCCTCAATTTTAATCTGTCATTAGGTTTTTTTAAATAAAAAACTTAAAATAAAAAAACTGTGATATCCAAATCTGAACGTTAAATCGGAATAAAATTTTTATTGTCTTACACATGTTCTTAAATGCCTTTTTAACCTTTCGATTTGTCAAAAACACATAAAACCACCTTCAAATTCAAACCTTTCAATTTGGCTTTTAAAATGAATTTTATTCTCAATTTTACGTTACAATGTCACCCATTATTTGATTAGAGAGACTACGATTTTTTACAACGGATAGAGTTAGAGACGGACCACATTTGATTTAAAAAGAAGTTAAGGGTCAAAATAGAAATAAAATTATACGAATTTATCGCGCGACTAAAAGACGATAAATTTTAAAATTTGTCATTCAATTAAAAAATGTAAGATTTTCAGTTGATTTTTTGAGTTGATTTTTTGCAATTATCAATATTTATTATATAAATTTTGGTACTTTATCTCAAATTAAAAGTTTATCAATAAAACTAAATATCGATACTCAAAAATGTTATGTAAATTTTAAACCTTTCGATTCTTTTGTATTTTAATCTGATACGGGAAAGAAGACTCCATTCAACGATAGAGAATTAATGAAGTGGGAGTTGAGCGTAAATAGTTTCATAGGATTTAAAGTTAAGGTTATGTAAATTTTTGTATTAATATATTACTTATAATTTCGGCTTCCCACATTCATTTTTGGTATCATATTTGTGCCATTTTTGCCTAGTAGTCTTCAAGTGATAACTTGCACAAAAATTGGCTTATGGCCCATTATAAAGAGGGTGGCCTAATCAATCTTCAAGGCCCCATTAAGATAATGATAATAATAATTTTACTGATTATCAAAATTATTTACTAATGTATTAAGGTGTCTTAATATGGTTTGTTAAGAGTTCACGATATAAAATTATTTAAACAGATTTTGAACCAATTAACTGATATATATTTTTTAAAAATTATGAACTTCCAATCCAAGGTTTTTCTGGGCATTATTATTTCATCTTTATTCAAGGTTAGCTATACAAAGCTGTATATAGCTAATATAATTTATATATTTCAGCATCAATTTCTTGTGGAAAGTGATTCCTTAAGGCATAACATCCTGACCCTAAACAAGCAAACAATGTAAGCAAGACAAGGCACTGGAAAAATATATAAAAATTATCCCAGAAACAGACGGCATTAAACGTTCAAGAGTCTACAAAAACACTAGGAGCCGGAGGCATCAAACACAAATGTAAATCCAGTGAGCATATTAAACCTAAAGGTACCTTCAAAATAAGATAATAGTTCCAAGCTTAATCCACTTCTTCCATCTTGCTGCCTTCAGCATCAGCATCCTCAATGGGGGCATATCAGCATCAGCTTCAGCTTCACCTGCATCCTCATCAATGCTCAGACCGAGTTTGAGCATCCTGTGGATTCTGTTGCCAAGGTGTTGGGGTCGTCAAGGCTGAACCCAGAGGTAAGGAGAGAGCAGTCTCAAAGAGGAGGAGGACAAGGTCCTTGACAGATTTGTCGTTCTTGTCTGCATCAGCCCTCTTTCTCAGCTCTTCCATGATTGGGTTCTCGGGGTTGATCTCCATTGTCTTCTTGCTGGACATGTACCCAGCCATGTTGTTATCCCTCAAAGCCTGTGCCTTCATGATCCTCTCCATGTTGGCAGTCCAACCATACTCTCCTGTCACTAAACAGCATGGAGAATCAACCACACGGTCAGAAACCACAACCTTCTCGACCTTGTCACCCAACACATCCTTGATAACCTTGCACAGACCCTCAAACTTTTCCTTCAAGGCTTCCTTCTTTTGCTTCTCGTCCTCGCTCTCATCGAAGTTTCAAACCTTCCTTGGTTGCAGACACCAGCTTCTTTCCCTCGAATTCCTTCAGCTGTCCAACAGCATACTCATCAATGGCATCAACCATGTAAAGGACCTCATAGCCCTTCTTTTTCAGATTCTCAAGGAAGGGGGAGTTCTCAACAGCCTTTTTACTCTCACCAGTGATGTAATAGATATCATTCTGACCCTCCTTCATTCTGGTCACATAGTCCTTTAGGCTGGTCATTTCATCACCACTCTTGGTAGAGTGGTATCGCAACAATTCAGCAATCTTTGTCCTGTTCTGAGAGTCCTCATGGATACCAAGCTTGAGGTTCTTGGAGAAGGCCTCATAAAACTTGTTGTAATCTTCCTTGTTCTCAGCTATTTCAAAGAAGAGCTCAATGCACTTCTTCACCAAGTTCTTGCGGATCACCTTCAAGATCTTGTTCTGCTGCAACATTTCTCTCGAGATGTTGAGAGGAAGGTCCTCTGAGTCAACAATACCCTTCACAAAGCTGAGAAACTCAGGAATCAGCTCCTCACAGTTGTCCATGATGAAGACACGTCTGACATACAGCTTTATGTTGTTGGGCTTCTTCCTTGTGTCAAAGAGATCAAAAGGAGCTCGTTTGGGAACAAAGAGGACAGCCTTGAACTCGAGTTGCCCTTCAACTGAAAAGTGTTTGACGGCCAAATGCTCTTCCCAATCATTTGTAAGGCTCTTGTAGAAGGCAGCATATTCTTCCTTGGTAATCTCTTCCGGCTTTCTCATCCAAATCGGCTTCTGTTTATTCACCAAAGACCATTCGTGTGAGACCTCCTTAATCTTCTTCTTTTTCTTCTCTTCCTTCTCCTTCTCCTCATCAACATCCTCCACTTTCCCTTCCTCATCCTTCTTTTCCTCCTCTTCCTCGTCATCAGAAATCTCCTTCTCCGTAGTCTTCTCAATCCAGAGGGAAATGGGATAGCTAATGAACTCAGAGTGCTTCTTAATCAGGTCTTTGAGGCGGCGTTCCTCGAGGTACTCTAGCTGGTCCTCTTTCAAGAAAAGAGTAATCTTAGTACCCCTGCCAAGGTTCTCCCCAGAGGTATCCCTGGTGACAGTGAATGACCCACCGGCTTGGGACTCCCACACATACTGCTCGTCATCATTGTGCTTCGTGGTAACAATAACCTTCTCGGCAACCAAGTATGCTGAGTAAAAACCAACACCAAATTGTCCAATCATACTAACATCAGCACCAGCAGCCAATGCCTCCATGAATTCCTTGGTCCCGGATCTTGCAATGGTACCAAGATTGTTCACCAAATCTACATATAACAGATACAGTCAAATTAGGAGCCCATTTAAACGCACAACAATTAAAGAAGCAAAAAAGAAAAAATACTTGCCAGCTTTGGTCATTCCAATACCACTGTCGATGATCGACAGGCTATTGTTAGTCTTGTCTGGAACAATATGAATGAAAAGCTCCGGCTGAGCATCGAGCTTGCTCTTGTCGGTCAAGCTCTCAAATCTAATCTTGTCCAAGGCCTACAAATGAACGGGTTTTAACATTATAGCAAGCAAACACTAATTATGCCTAAAGGGACATTATATCAAACACATTACATTCACCATATCATTCCTATTTACTTTTTTTACATTCATAAACACATAAACAACACAAATTTGTTGGAAAACATTCAGTTTTAAATTAAAATTCAATAAACAAGACTAATTCCATGAAAGAATGATACAATCTTTCCACTTTCATCTAAATTTCACGCCTACGAAATCCATTATTTCAATCAAAATACAAAAAAAAATTAGCTAAGAAAAGAAGTATACGAATCAAAACGAACAACCACAGATCAGATCATTACGTATTAAACATCATAACCGGTTATATTCAAAACCATGGAAAATAAATCAGATCCATCAAATCATGCACTGAAACGAAATTATATATATATATGAAGACTTACATCAGAGGCGTTGCTGATGAGCTCGCGAAGAAAGATCTCCTTGTTGCTGTAGAAAGTGTTGATAATCAAGCTGAGAAGCTGATTGATCTCTGCTTGGAAAGCAAACGTCTCTGTATCCGCCATTGATGAACAACCTCTACACTCCCGATTCAAAAGATAAAACACGAAATGGGAAAGTTTCGAATGAGGGAGAAGAAGATGAAACCGAGTTAAACCACTGATTTGAGCCTGGCTATAAGGAGAGTTTATATAAAGGAAGGTCACTAGGGTTTCTAGATCCTTCTATTAGTTATTTCAAAAATAAAATGATAAAGTACATACTAAACTGAGTAAAAATGGTCCTTAAAGTTTTTGAAATTACAAAAGACCATTAAACTGATTGAATTATTACAATATAATCATTACACGTTATATAATAGTGATAAATTTTGATAAATTTAAAGATCATTTTAAACTAGTTTAATGAATTTAATGATAATTTTATATTAATTTAATAAAATTTAATGACCATTTTATAACGATTTGATAGGCTTAATGATTATTTTCTAATTTTAAAATTTTAATGTTCAAAAGAATATTTTTACTTATCATTTCTATATTTTTTACCCCATAAAAATAGGACCAATATTATAGGGAGTTGGGATTGCAGGAGCCACTTGTTTATTCTTAATACTTTTCTTCGCCGGCTAGATTTGTATTTTATACGATTTTTTTCTATTTAGGTATAATTCTTTCTTGAGTCCTCGTAGTCTTCAAAATTTTAAAATTTAAATAACATTGTTAATAGATTTAGATTAAATTTGAATATTTATCATTTTAATAATTTAAAATTACTAATGTAGATATAAATAAGATTATATTTGCTGCACCAATAGTTTTATGAGCCCATGCATTATTAATCAACAAGATGTCACTTGTTAAAATATATAATATTTAATATATAATTTGATCCCTAAGGTATGACCGATTAAAAATTTGACTTAAAATTTCATTCCGTAACAATTTTGGCACCTTCATCTGACACTTTTAAAAAAGATAAAATTTTAATATACAAGTTGTGTAAAATTAATTTTATACAAGTTTGTATATTTACACTATAAAACTCAAATTTTTAACTCTAACTCTAAAAAACTAAACTCTATATCCTATACCTTAAATTTTAAACGCTAAATTTAAATTTTAAACTCTACAATTTAAATTATTAAACTTTAAACTCTAAATTAAAATTATAACCCTTAAAATTAAAAGAGCGTAAAAACCCACGGCCAAAATATCAAAAAATTTTCCTTTAGAAAATATTAAGAGTGACATGACACGTGCAGGAATAAACGAGAATAGTTCATAGTTTAACAAAAAAAAAAAAATATATGAAAACCCATATCCTGACAAGTTACTGAATGGTTCAGTTTCTTCTCAACTCAATTTTTACACTAAAATGATCATCGACATGTCCTCAATTTTAATCTGTCATTAGGTTTTTTTAAATAAAAAACTTAAAATAAAAAAACTGTGATATCCAAATCTGAACGTTAAATCGGAATAAAATTTTTATTGTCTTACACATGTTCTTAAATGCCTTTTTAACCTTTCGATTTGTCAAAAACACATAAAACCACCTTCAAATTCAAACCTTTCAATTTGGCTTTTAAAATGAATTTTATTCTCAATTTTACGTTACAATGTCACCCATTATTTGATTAGAGAGACTACGATTTTTTACAACGGATAGAGTTAGAGACGGACCACATTTGATTTAAAAAGAAGTTAAGGGTCAAAATAGAAATAAAATTATACGAATTTATCGCACGACTAAAAAGCGATAAATTTTAAAAATTTGTCATTCAATTAAAAAATGTAAGATTTTCAGTTGATTTTTTGAGTTGATTTTTGCAATTATCAATATTTATTATATAAATTTTGGTACTTTATCTCAAATTAAAAGTTTATCAATAAAACTAAATATCGATACTCAAAAATGTTATGTAAATTTTAAACCTTTCGATTCTTTTGTATTTTAATCTGATACGGGAAAGAAGACTCCATTCAACGATAGAGAATTAATGAAGTGGGAGTTGAGCGTAAATAGTTTCATAGGATTTAAAGTTAAGGTTATGTAAATTTTTGTATTAATATATTACTTATAATTTCGGCTTCCCACATTCATTTTTGGTATCATATTTGTGCCATTTTTGCCTAGTAGTCTTCAAGTGATAACTTGCACAAAAATTGGCTTATGGCCCATTATAAAGAGGGTGGCCTAATCAATCTTCAAGGCCCCATTAAGATAATGATAATAATAATTTTACTGATTATCAAAATTATTTACTAATGTATTAAGGTGTCTTAATATGGTTTGTTAAGAGTTCACGATATAAAATTATTTAAACAGATTTTGAACCAATTAACCGATATATATTTTTTAAAAATTATGAACTTCCAATCCAAGGTTTTTCTGGGCATTATTATTTCATCTTTATTCAAGGTTAGCTATACAAAGCTGTATATAGCTAATATAATTTATATATTTCAGCATCAATTTCTTGTGGAAAGTGATTCCTTAAGGCATAACATCCTGACCCTAAACAAGCAAACAATGTAAGCAAGACAAGGCACTGGAAAAATATATAAAAATTATCCCAGAAACAGACGGCATTAAACGTTCAAGAGTCTACAAAAACACTAGGAGCCGGAGGCATCAAACACAAATGTAAATCCAGTGAGCATATTAAACCTAAAGGTACCTTCAAAATAAGATAATAGTTCCAAGCTTAATCCACTTCTTCCATCTTGCTGCCTTCAGCATCAGCATCCTCCAATGGGGGCATATCAGCATCAGCTTCAGCTTCACCTGCATCCTCATCGATGCTCAGACCGAGTTTGAGCATCCTGTGGATTCTGTTGCCGAAGGTGTTGGGGTCGTCAAGGCTGAACCCAGAGGTAAGGAGAGAGGTCTCAAAGAGGAGGAGGACAAGGTCCTTGACAGATTTGTCGTTCTTGTCTGCATCAGCCCTCTTTCTCAGCTCCTCCATGATTGGGTTCTCCGGGTTGATCTCCATTGTCTTCTTGCTGGACATGTACCCAGCCATGTTGTTATCCCTCAAAGCCTGTGCCTTCATGATCCTCTCCATGTTGGCAGTCCAACCATACTCTCCAGTCACTAAACAGCAAGGAGAATCAACCACACGGTCAGAAACCACAACCTTCTCGACCTTGTCACCCAACACATCCTTGATAACCTTGCACAGACGCTCAAACTTTTCCTTCAAGGCTTCCTTCTTTTGCTTCTCGTCCTCGCTCTCGTCAAGTTTCAAACCTTCCTTGGTTGCAGACACCAGCTTCTTTCCCTCGAATTCCTTCAGCTGTCCAACAGCATACTCATCAATGGCATCAACCATGTAAAGGACCTCATAGCCCTTCTTTTTCAGATTCTCAAGGAAGGGGGAGTTCTCAACAGCCTTTTTACTCTCACCAGTGATGTAATAGATATCATTCTGACCCTCCTTCATTCTGGTCACATAGTCCTTCAAGCTGGTCATCTCATCACCACTCTTGGTGGAGTGGTATCGCAGCAATTCAGCAATCTTTGTCCTGTTCTGAGAGTCCTCATGGATACCAAGCTTGAGGTTCTTGGAGAAGGCCTCATAAAACTTGTTGTAATCTTCCTTGTTCTCAGCTATTTCAAAGAAGAGCTCAATGCACTTCTTCACCAAGTTCTTGCGGATAACCTTCAAGATCTTGTTCTGCTGCAACATTTCTCTCGAGATGTTGAGAGGAAGGTCCTCTGAGTCAACAATACCCTTCACAAAGCTGAGAAACTCGGGAATCAACTCCTCACAGTTGTCCATGATGAAGACACGTCTGACATACAGCTTTATGTTGTTGGGCTTCTTCCTTGTGTCAAAGAGATCAAAAGGAGCTCGCTTGGGAATAAAGAGGACAGCCTTGAACTCGAGTTGCCCCTCAACTGAAAAGTGTTTGACGGCCAAATGCTCTTCCCAATCATTTGTAAGGCTCTTGTAGAAGGCAGCATATTCTTCCTTGGTAATCTCTTCAGGCTTTCTCATCCAAATAGGCTTCTGTTTATTCACCAAAGACCATTCGTGTGAGACCTCTTTAATCTTCTTCTTTTTCTTCTCATCCTTCTCTTTCTCCTCATCAACATCCTCCACTTTCCCTTCTTCATCCTTCTTTTCCTCCTCATCCTCGTCATCAGAAATCTCCTTCTCGATAGTCTTCTCAATCCAGAGGGAAATAGGATAACTAATGAACTCAGAGTGCTTCTTAATCAAGTCCTTGAGACGGCGCTCCTCGAGGTACTCGAGCTGGTCCTCTTTCAAGAAAAGAGTAATCTTAGTACCCCTGCCAAGGTTCTCCCCAGAGGTATCCCTGGTGACAGTGAATGACCCACCGGCTTGGGACTCCCACACATACTGCTCGTCATCATTGTGCTTCGTGGTAACAATAACCTTCTCGGCAACCAAGTATGCTGAGTAAAAACCAACACCAAATTGTCCAATCATACTAACATCAGCACCAGCAGCCAATGCCTCCATGAATTCCTTGGTCCCCGACCTTGCAATGGTCCCAAGATTGTTCACCAAATCTAAAACAACAGAGAAATAGTCACATTAGAAGCACATTCAACTCAAAAACACTTGCTACCAAATGCACAACTAAACACACTTACCAGCCTTGGTCATACCAATACCACTGTCAATGATAGACAGGGTGTTGTTAGTCTTGTCTGGAATAATATGGATGAAGAACTCAGGCTGAGCATCGAGTTTGCTCTTGTCTGTCAAGCTCTCAAATCTAATTTTGTCCAAAGCCTACAGAAAACAGGTTCAACATTAAAACAATTACCAATAATACATAAAGGACCATTAATTTGCAATATATTAAACACATTAGATTCAAGGGATGCTATTTATTCACTCTTCGAAGTTCATAAATTCAAACTAAACCCGAGCAGCTTTCACATGATTTTTTTTAAAATTTTATTTAAAAATGGATAAATTATGAATTTGGCCCTCCCTACTTTCAAATATTTATGTATTTCCCCCAATCCCCAATTCTGGCTCCATCTCTGTTCATGATTGAATCACTGCCTACCTAAAAGATAGAAACTTCAGTCTCACATACACAACTTTTATGTCTATAAAATCAATAGTTTCCGTAAGTAATAATTAAATAAAACCAATGAACATAGCATCATGTATTAAACATCAAAACACCTTAAAATTTATACACGAAAATAATCAAACAAAACATATAAACATCAATTCACGACAGTTCAGATCCATTAACTAACGCACTAAAAAGAAATCACATAACGAAACTCAAAATTCTCAGTCTTTAAGAGTGAACATACGTCGGAGGCATTGCTAATGAGCTCACGAAGAAAGATCTCTTTGTTACTGTAGAAGGTGTTGATAATCAAGCTGAGAAGCTGGTTAATCTCAGCTTGGAAAGCAAACGTCTCTGCATCCGCCATTGATGTATGAACTCTAAGCTACTGATCCAAACAATAACGTCGATTTCGAAAGCTAAGAGTTTTGAAATTCGATCAAGGAGAAGAGAGGATAAAAGCAGAGTGAGGCACTGCTTTGGACCAGCGAGTTAAAGAGACTTTATATACAAAACTTATTAGGGTTTCTAGATTCTTCTTTAAACGCGCTTTTTCTTTTACAAAAATGCATGGTTTTAGGTTTACAAAATAATGGGAAGTAGGGACAGATATTGCTTTTTCTTTTTTTGTAAACTACAAATTTGGTCGTATTTGTTTCATTTTTATTTTAATGAAATCATTTTTCCAACATTTATACATTATAGAATATTTAACGTGAAAGGTTAGTAAAAGGATCATTATTTAATTTGACTATTGAACTTTAAGGGAAATATTAATTTAATTTGTTTATTTTTTTATTTTCAAAAAAAATTATGAATTTTTTAATTTTTTTTAAATTCATACTATCGTCATTGTCTATCTATACTGTTATACAAAAAGGTCATTGCATGTAGAGTGTTCAAATTTGGATATCCAAATCTACGAGTAGTAACTTGGTCGGTCCCGTATTAGTTGGGTATCTGCTAGTCGGGTACTTGAATGTTGCGGGTACCCATAAAATCGGTTAATTAGAAATTCGAATATAAAAAAATATATTTATTAAATATAAAAATATTTTATTAGTCTAATATAAAAATATGTATTTAATGGTTTAATAGTAAAATATGTATTTATTAAATAAAGAATATAAACATATTTTAAGATATTTTATTAGTTTAAAATAAAAATCCTATGTTCGCTAACCATGTCCCACACTAAAAAATACTTAAAAATTCAATTCTAAATCTTAACCCTAATTCTCGCATCCTAAACCATACGCCTTAAAAATACACTATATCCCTAATTCCCTACACCCTAACTGTAAGTCCTAATCTTAAACCCTAAACTCTAAAGTCACTATTTTAAAGTGGGGCATCAAAAGAGGCATAGTTAGGGGCAGAGCATTTCCATCCATTAGTTTAATATTTATTTATTAAATATAAAATATTTTAATTTCAATTAAATTCGTGTATTCGGGTATCTAAAAATTTAGAAATTTGTGATATAGGAAATGGCGGGCCGGGTACCCGAATTGGGAGGTGAAAAAAATTATAAAATTACCTAGATTTTTTTATCGGGTCCGCGGATCAATGGGTCGGGTCATCCGGGTCGGGTATTTTTGATCACCCCTAATTGCACGTTATAAAATAGGCTTAACCATTAGAAAAGTGTCATACTATACCTTTTTTTAGTTTGGCGCCTAACATTTAGTTCAGGCTAAATTGGTGCCTAATATTTCATTTCGTAACCCAAATTAGATTTTCCTATCAACGACTATTAAAACAATACCGTCAACCAAATATAACATAACACGTGGCCTGATTTTTTATTTATTTAATTTCTAAATTTCTTTAAAAATATAAATTTCTTAAAAAAACCCTAAAGTTTTGATTTATTTCAATCAAACCCTCAAATCACATATCTCTTATCGTCCGGATCCCCACACGTCAGTGGTTCACCGTTCACCACCTAAGCATCGTGTACCCCACCATTCAACATCTCCTGTAACACCCCCTTCCCAGCCTAATCGGAAACTAGGTCGGAGTATGCTACCGATAAACAAACAATGAACGGTGCAATAATTTTTAATCAATAATCGGCAATTTAATGAGTTCATGCTTAATAAACAATACAATAGTGGTTTAGTAAATTCAATAACCCAATATGAGGCTATGTTTATCAATTTAGAACTAATTTTAAATTTTTACAAGTTTTAGGGACTAATCTGTGAATATAGTATTTTAAAGGTTCTTTACTAAAGTTAACAATACTATAATGAAATATGACCTATGATTAGTGAGCATGCAAATTTTCATATCAATCTATAGACATTTATCCCTTCGATTAAACCAATCAATATTTAGTGACCAATACGCAATGTATCAAACTTATTCCAAATAACTTATAACTATTTTACCAATATCGATATCGGTACTCGAAAGACCATACCTATACGCCTATGTCATGACCGTTAAAAAGGTTAAGAGTCGACGAACTCGTACCGATACTGTGTTCACCCGTACCGGTACGCAATGCATATTATAAGATTTATCGGATTCCAGTGACCAAAACTCATATCAATACAGCTCAAGTCATATCAATACGTGCTCATCTGTTCCGATATACCCTATACTTGTATCTATGCAATTTTGCAAACATATTACAATGTTGACTTTTTATATTAATACGCCTTTTGACATATCCATATGCCATGCTGACCAAGTTTGACCACGCCCAAAAATGCATGCACGTATCGATACGCCATCACCCGTATCAATATGCCCTGCACTATTGTGACAGATTTTGTCTGGTTTTTAATCATTTTAACATATCAAACAATATCCAAATTCAATAAAATTTTGCCAGCAACATTAAAACACTATAATCTACTAGCATGTCTGTTGAGTTGATCAAACAATGGCAATTGGCCAAAAAGAGGTGAATTGGCTATTTAAAAGTTGAAGGGTGCAAGATGGAAATGTAAAAATTGGACACAAGCAATTTTAGAGTGGTTCAAGCTTAGAACAAGCTCTACATCCACTACCTTAGCACCCTACTGAGGATTTCAACAATTCACTCACTGAATTCGTCCCCTTTTCTTGGCTTAAGAGGAAATCGTTACAATCGATCAAAGCTTTCTACCCAAAGCTTGATCAAAGACACTCTTACAAAGAGAAATTATGGTAAACAAAAAATGCCTCTCAAAGGTAGATAAGTTTACCCAATTACAAGTTCACACAAACCCAAACTTGAATAAAAATGAATACAATAAAATCTCTCAAGAGGGCTATAAGAATTTGACTCTATATGGCTCAAAAGAATTGGATTTATGCTTGAATGTGCTTGACTTGTTCAATAATAGTTGTTGTAGCTTTTTAGGCTTGCTTTTATACCCTTCCATTGATTCCTATCCGTTTGGGTAGTTGACATCATCAATAGAGCCGTTGGGTTCTCTTTTTCCCACCATAAATGCTCTGCTGCAACCTACTGTATCGATACGCATGAGGCCATATCGATATGCAAGAGGTCGTATTGGTACGAACCTAAAATAGAAAGAGCTGTTGTACAGGTAAAACAAAGGGCGTATCGATACACGGGAGGCCGTATCGAAATGCTATAAAGAGACGTATTGAAATGGGCAAGGCCGTATCGATATGTTTTTGCTCATTTGGGCTACTGCCAAAACCTGTATCGGTACATCACGTAGGTGTATCGATACGGGTTAACTGATTTTCAAAATCACATGTTCCCAATAACTGATAAGGTAACGTTCGAATCATAAATAAAAATATTTGAGAAGTCTCAACTACCGTATCGATACGCTAGTAGCCGTATAAGTACGCTGTTATTAAATTTTAAACCCAGTATGAAGGTCGTATCGAAACGGATGGCACCGTATCGAAACACTTGAGTAAAAATCTTAGCCCATATGAAGGTCGGTTCGATACGGAAGGAACCGTATCGAAACATATTCTTATAGTGGCCTTTTAAGTTAAGCCTATATCGAAACGCTCGAGGACGTATCGATACGTCTGGGCGTAAAAGTTGAGTTTGGCTTTAAAAACACTTAGAAAATTTTATGGGGTTTAAGTTTTTGACTTTGAATAATTTTGTACTTGAAAATTCTTGTCAATTGTGAGTCTTTGAGATACTTAAAAATTTATTTTCTTTTACAAATAGGTCCTTAAACAATTTGTTATATCAAAATCAAACTTTGGTTTTACAATCTCCCCTTTTTTTGATATAACAAAACCAAGTTAAAATTTTAAGTCTTTTTTAAAAAAACTCCCCTTTACTTTAAGATAGGTTTTAAAAACGTTTTTGAAAATTTAAGCTATTTCTTCTCCCCTTTTTGTTAGATCAAAATCAATGATAATAAAGGATAGAAACAAGAAATATAACAATGAAGCATAATCAAATCAACATAATTATTATTAAAAGTTCAAAGCAACATAATCCAAATCCAACTTAAAACATAAAAACAAACTAAAATAAAAGCATAGGTTCTTAAAGGAAATACCATAGGTGCAAAAAATAAAGATCCTAATACGACATGTATGCAATGCAATGAATGTCTATGGAGCATCCTCATCATCCTCGCCCTCTTGATCTTCATCTTCGTCATGGGTTTGAGTAGCCTGAGATTGTCTCCATTCCCCATGGAAAGCCGTGAGAAATATGTCTATCGAACCTTGTTGGCATTTGATTGCTTGAACTCGGTCCTCTAAGGAAGTGAATTGAGTATCAATGGCCGCAAACCCTTCATTCATGGTTGTCTTCAATGAGGTCATAGAGGTGTTCAATGTAGTGATTTTCTTATTGAGATAAGCCATGAGTGCATCCATAGCCGGTGGAGCTATCAGAGCTTGAGGGGCGGCTTGTGGAGGAGCTTTCGGTTCTTCGGGGATTGCATTATGTGGAAGCTCAGCGAGACATAGCCACTTACCATTGAAATAGTGAAACTTTGAACGAACAAGGGAACACTCATCAATGGGATCAGTAAAAGGTTCAGGAAAGTCTTGTGAGCAATCGATCTCTAATTGAGTAAACAAGTAACTCAATGATGTCCCATAAGTGAAGGATGAAACTAGAAAGGTGTGGCGATGTTGGATGAGGTAAACTAGCTCCGCGAATATAATTTGAGCAAGATTGGGTTGCTTCTCTTCATGAAAACATCTAATCCGAAAGTCGTCCACTTGTCGAATAGTGGAAAACTTTCCACCGGATGGCCGAAACCACCAAGTGATCATTAAGTGTAAGATGCAATCGTGAGCATCAAGAACAGTGACAGAACCGCTAAGAACATGTCCCATGGAGTCCTCATCGTCGATTCCCTCATCTTCTATCCCAAAAACATTGACTAGAGTTTGAACATCAATGTGAAATTTCTTCCCCATTAAGAATGACTCAATAGCAATGACCTTAGAACGTTATTTGTTAGGTATACACCGGACATTGGCAAAGAAAATCAAGACAAGGTTACTGTATAAAATCTAGGGGATAGTCAAAAATTGAATAAAATTCCAACGTCTTAAAAGATGAAGATATCTAAATTTGAAATGTTCAAAATTTAAAAATGGAATAGATGTTACTCTTTCGTGGCAAATTTTGTAGTTTTGATATTACTTGAAGTGATTTAAAGCCGTTGGGGTCATAAAGCTCTTTTGATAAATAACACTAAGGTTGGGATGAGCTGAATTGTCTTCGTTTGAAGACTCGCCAACCTCGGTTGCTCTAGCTCTCTTTCTCGGTGCCATAGATAATCTGAAAAACACTTTTAATGCACAAAACAATGTATGCATAAATCATCATATTCGATCCAATATTCAATCCAATAATTCAAGGTATTGATTAAAAATCTATAGTTTAAAAACATATACAAGTATAAAATATAATTTTGGTAAAAAAAAATAGTTTATAAAAATATATGGTATAATTTTATATTTGAATGGAAATTTTTGGATTTTTGAATGTTTTTTACAGAAACTTAAAAAACTATAGTATGTATATGTTTAAAACACAAAAACTAAGTAAAAACAATATAGAAATCAAAACAAAATTAAAAATAGAAAGAAGAGAGTTTTATACCTTGAAGTTAGGATTATGGATGAATGAGGATGAAGCAATGCACCAAATTGATGAGAGAGCAAAGATTTGTTTTTAAGAGTAAAAATCCTCAAAGAATTTAAAGAGTTGTGTGAGAAATCAAGAGGATTTGATGGGTTTTTATAAATGAGAATTAGGGTTTGGGGGAGAAAAAGGTGTTTGAGTTTAATGTAAAGTTAAAAACCTATTTAAAGACTCATTTAAGGATCTGCGACTGCACGTACCGATACGCCACGTGAAGTATCGAAATAGGTGTACCGGTACGCCTAGAAGGGGTACCGAAACACGAGTCTCGTATCGGTACAGACTTGACTATATCGAAACGCGTTCTTGAACCTGTATCGATACGGTTGGACCCGTATCAATACACTTGTGCTAAGAAATGCAATATGGGTTGAGTCAAGAATGGTGTATCGATACACCTTCACCTATTTCGATACGGATAACACAGAAAATACATTTTGGGCCACAAGTTTCTCAAAAGTTTAATTTTATTCTAATTGAAATGCATGTAGATGATATGTGAACAACATGTATGGTCTAACATGGATACATACTCCCCGTAGCAACAAGCATAGATGCATCAAGAAGCAAAATCACATATGAATATCAATCAATTGAATTCAAACAAATTTTTGAAGAGGCTGGTTAAACCTAACTCTCTCCTAAAAGTCCAAAATCGCTCTTTATCTAAAGGTTTGGTAAATATATCCATTAATTGGTGTAAGGTTTCAACATACTCTAGAACTACATCATTTTTCAAGACATGATCTCTAATGAAATGATGTCTAATTCCTATGTGTTTGGTTCTAGAATATTGGATGGGATTCTTAGTGAGACAAATGGCACTAGTGTTGTCACACTTAAGGGGTATGGTACCTACATCGACTTCATAATGTAAGAGTTGTTGCTTCATCCAAATGACTTGAGTACAACAACTCCCGACCAATATATACTCTGCTTTGGTGGTAGATAAAGCTACAATATTTTGTTTCTTAGAGAATCAAGATATGAGTATACTACCTAAGAATTGGCAAGTTCCGGAGGTACTCTTTCTATCTATCTTACATCCCCCATAATCCGCATCCGAGAAAGCATGAAAATCAAAGGAGGAATCTCTAGGATACCAAAGACCTAAACTAGGTGTATCTCTAAGGTATCTAAAGATTCTCTTAACGGCTATAAGGCGCGATTCTCTAGGACTAGCTTGAAACCTAGAATACAAGCAAACACTAAACATAATATCAGGTCTACTTGCGGTAAGGTAAAGCAAGGAGCCAATCATAGAACAATAAAGCTTAGAATCGACACACTTACCTCATTCATCTTTGTCAAGCTTTATGGATGAGCTCATTGGTGTGGCTTGAGGCTTCACATTCTCCAAGCCAAACTTCTTGAGCACGTCTTTTATATACTTTGGTTGATTGATGAAGGTGTCATCATTCCTTTGCTTGATTTGGAGCCCCAAGAAAAATGAAAGCTCCCCCATCATGCTCATCTCAAATTCACCTTGCATTAGCTTAGGAAACTCTTGGCAAAACAATTCGTTAGTAGAATAAAAAACAATATCATCTATATAAATTTGAACTACTAAGATGTCTTTGCCATATCTTTTAATGAAAAGTGTAGTATCCACCTTGCATTTTTCAAAACCTTTTTCAATCAAAAAAGTTTGAAAACCTTTCGTACCAAGCTCTAGGAGTTGTTTCAAACCATATAAAGCTTTAGTGAGTTTGAAAACATGATTTGGAAATTTTGGATCCTTAAAACCCGGTGGTTGTTCTACATACACTTCTTCATTTATAAAACCATTTAGAAAAGTACTTTTGACATCCATTTGAAAAAGCTTGAACTCATGAAAGCATACGAATGCAAGAAGTATCCTAATTGCTTCCATTCTAGCTATTAGTGCATATGTTTCATCAAAATTGATTCCCTCTTCTTGAGTGTAACCTTGAGCAACAAGTATAGCCTTGTTCCTCACTATGTTACTACTATCATCTAGTTTGTTTCTAAAGACCTATTTAGTTTCTATTGTAGATTTATTACTAGGCCTATCAACTAATGTCTATATTTTACTTCTCTCAAATTGAATAAGCTCTTCTTGCATAACCAATATCCAAAAATCATCTTTTAATGCTTCTTTGATAATTTTAGGCTCAATGCATGAAATGAATGCAGCATTATTAAAGAGCTTAAGATAAGAACGAGTGGTTACCCCTTTGGATGAATCATCCAAAATCTCACGACCCTTGACATAGTTGAACTCTCTTGGGTAGGTGACCTTCTTTTCCTCAAGAGTCATGTCCTTCAAGACTTCAATAGGTGGATCATGTGTTTCTTCTTCTTTGGTTGGAACCTCATCCACCTTTGATGTTTGTCCTCCATCAATGGCTTCAATTATTCCTACATTATCATCATCACAAGAATCCTTCCTCAGAAGAAGGTTAGCATTGAAAACAACATGGATGGACTCTTTCGCCCAAAAATATTTAGGTAAATTGTTTTCATAAAGTATGTTTCTAGTCATTTTTTCTAAAGTACGATTTTTCCTCTCAACTACCCCATTTTGTTGAGGAGTGCAAGGAGACGAAAAATTATGGCTTATACCATTTTCATTACAAAAATCCTCAAAACCTGTATTTTGAAATTCGGTTCCATGGTCACTTCTAATATGTGAAATCTTTTGACCAAGGTCATTTTGAGTAATTTTGGAAAATATGATGAACTTTTCTAAAGCCTCATCCTTAGTACTTAAGAAGAGAACCCAAGTGTATCTAGAGTAGTCATCCACTAACACAAATGCATAAGATTTACTACCCAATCTCATAGTCCTAATTGGCCCAAAGAGATCTATATGGATCAATTATAAAACTCTACATGTAGAAACATCATTAATGGATTTAAATGAAAATCTTTGATGTTTACCCTTAGCACACGCATCACAAATTTTATCTTTAGAAAAATTTAGCTTAGGTAAACCTCTTACTAAATTTAGGGAAACCAATTTTTCTAAAACATTCAGGCTAGCATGTCTTAGTTTCCTATGTCATAACCATGTATCATGTTCATTTTGCGCAACAAAACATGCATTGGAAACATGAATGTCATCTAAATGCACCATGTAAATGTTACCTATGCGATAACCTATAATCATTATTTGATTAGTTTCAATGTTCATGATTTTACATCCATTAGAGGAGCACCAAATCTAGTGAATAATCATTCGAGGAGCACCAAATCTAGTGAAAATGTTTTTGTGCAAGAACTTGGCAACAACCTTGGCATCATTTGTTGGCAAGGCAACAACCTCTACCCACTTTGACACATAGTCAACAGCCAAGAGAATGTACACATTACTGACCGATGGGGGAAAAGAACACATAAAGTCGATCCCCCACACATCAAATAAATCTACTGGCAGAATGTTCTAGAGTGGTAATTAGAGGTTGCCAGAGATGTTCCTTGTTCGTTGGCATCGGTCACATGCCTTGGCATACTCGTGGGCATCATTGTATAGTGTGGGCCAAAAGAATCCTGACTGCAAAACTTTGGCAGCAGTCTTCATCCTAGAAAAATGGCATCCATATGGTGCGGCATGACATAGATACAATATATGTTGCTGCTCATCCTCTGGCACACACCGACGAATCACTTGGTTGGCACACTACTTGTACAACATGGGCTCATCCCAATAGTATTGCCTCACCTCTCATAAAAATCTTTTGTTGGCATTAAATGCCAGGTCTGATGGCAGAATATTACTTACCAGGTAGTTGACTATGTCAGCATACCATGGTATAACATCGCCTGCAAGTAAATACTCGTCAGGGAATTCATCTCTAATTATAGTGGACTTACCATCCTTAATGTAATGCTCCAACCGAGAGAGATGGTCATCTACTAAGTTTTCGATGCCTTTCTTATCTCTGATCTCCAGGTCAAATTCTTGAAGTAATAGCGTCCATCAAATTAGTCTAGGTTTGGCATCCTTCTTTGCCAATAGATATTTCAACGCCGAATGATCTGTATAAACCACAACCTTGTTACCAATTAGATAAGATTTAAATTTATCAAAAGCAAATACAACTGCGAGGAATTCTTTATCGGTTGTAGAGTAATTCAGTTGTGCTTCATTCAAGGTTCTGCTGGCATAGTAGACGGTATGGAAAATCTTGCCATGCTGTTGTCCCAGAACTGCTCTAATGACATAATCGATGGTATCGTACATAACCT
The DNA here is from genome assembly GCA_019671005.1 of Hibiscus mutabilis. Taxonomy (NCBI): domain Eukaryota; kingdom Viridiplantae; phylum Streptophyta; class Magnoliopsida; order Malvales; family Malvaceae; genus Hibiscus; species Hibiscus mutabilis. The sequence continues at coordinate 7,955,264 of CM033716.1, forward strand.
CAAAGGGCTCATTCCAATTTGGTGCCACGACTATGGGGGGCATTAATCAATCTATCTTTAAGCTCATGAAATGCTCTCAAACAAGAATCGTCAAATGTAAAAGTGGCATTATGTTCCAACAATGAGCATAAAGGTTTAGCAATTTTTGAAAAATCTTTAATAAATTGTCGATAAAAATCGGCATGACCTAAAAAACTCCTTATACCTTTAACACTTGTTGGAGGTGGTAATTGATTAATTACCTCCACTTTGGCTTGATCAACTTCTAGTCCTCTCTTGGTTACCTTATGACCGAGAACAATGCCTCATTCACCACGAAGTGGTATTTCTCCCAATTCAACACTAGGTTCGTCTCTATGCATCTCTTCAAAACTTGCTCCAGGATATGGATGCATTCCTCAAATGTTACACCAAACACCGAGAAATCATCCATGAATACTTCCATGTTATGCTCAATCATATCGAAGAAAATGGCCATCATGCAACGTTGAAATGTTGCTGGCGCATTACACAGTCTGAATGACATCCTTCTAAAGGCAAATGTCCCATATGGACACATGAATGTGGTATTCTCTTGGTCGTTAGAGGCGATGGCAATCTGATTATATCCTAAATAACCATATAAAAAATAGTAAAAAACTTTACCTGCCAACCTGTCCAATATTTGGTCAATGAAAGGTAATAGGAAATGGTCATTTCTTGTAGCCTTATTCAACCTTCTGTAATCCATGCATACCCTCCATCCAATGATGGTTCTAGAGGGAATCAATTCGGCCTTACTATTTTGGATCACAGTCATGCCACCCTTCTTTGGCACACACTGCATCGGGCTAACCCAAGAGCTGTTGGAAATGGGATAAATGATCTAGGCATCCAACCATTTTATGTTATCTTTCTTTACATCCTCTTTCATGCTTGGGTTTAGCCGCCTTTGGCCTTCAATGGTTGGGTTAATACCTTGGATGTCTGCCAAGGTCCAACCCAATGCTTGCTTATAATCTTTTAGTATTGCCAGCAGTCTTACCTCATGATCATGAGTGAGATCAGTGGCAATAATCACTGGCAGAGTTGAGTTCTTACCTAGATAAGCATACTTTAAGTGTTCTGGCAAGGGTTGAAGCTTCAAATCTAGTGGTTCCTCAATAGATGGCTTTGGTTTTTTTATCCCTCTGCCGACCAAATGGAGTGGCTCGAAGTAACTCACATCTTTAGCCTCCAAGGCTGATTCCACACGTTCCTCAAATAGTTCAGCTATGCCATCAAGCATGCCGTCATCACTTGCTATATCCTGACACAACTGTGCCATGTCCAAAGTAAAGATGGACTCCATCATTTCATCGACTTGACATTCATCAGGTTCATCTGCATATTTCAAAGCTTGAAACACGTTAAAAGTAAAATGTTGATCATTCATTCTCGTGGTTAGTTCCCATTTATGAACATCAATAAGATCCCTGCCAGTAGCAAAAAATGACCTACCCAAAATAATTGGCACATTAATATCAGCTTCATAATCTAAAATGATAAAATCAGCTAGGAAAATGAATTTGTCTACCTTTACCAACACATCATCAATCTTACCCTTGGGATGTGCATAGGATCAGTCTGCCAATTGAAGTGTCACCATAATAGGTCTTGCATCTATGCCAAGCTTCTTGAAAACTGATAGTGGCATCAAATTAATACTGACTCCTAAGTCACACAACGTCTTCCCCATGAACTTGTCGCCAATTGTGCAAGGAATAGTAAAGTTCCCTGGATCTTTCAGCTTTGGTGGTAATCGGTTTAGGATCATGGCACTGTATCCTTCAGTGAGAGCAACAATTTCAAATTCTCCCAACTTCCTATTTTTAGACAAGATATCCTTCATGAATTTTACGTAGTTAGGCATTTGTTCAAGGGTTTCCACCAATGGAATGTTAATTTGCAACTGTTTAAGCACTTCCAAAAAGTGCTTAAATTGCTAGTCCTGCTTATGCTTTTGAAGTCTTACTGGAAATGCTGGCGGTGGATATACATATGCTGGCACTACCGGCCTTATCGAGGTAGTGCTAGCATCTATTTTGGCATCAGTTTGCTTATCATCATTGCTGGCATCATTGTTGGCACTGGGACTGGCATCCTGTTTGGCACTCTTACTGCATGATCATTGGCATCATCTACTTTCTCCTTCTCTACTTCTCTGGGTATGTCTGCTGTCACAAGCTTTGCATCATGGTTGACGACTGGCTTCTTGGCAACCATCTCTGTTTCGCACTACTTACAACTCCAAAGAGTTATTTCCTTGCATTGTTCATTTTCTTTGTGCCGAGCATCTTCAGTGTCACTTGGAAAAGTACCTTGGGTCTATTGCTAAGTGCATTAGCAATCTGCCCAATTTGTATTTCCAAGTTTCTTACTGATGTCGCCAAACTTTGGACTGTTACTTCATTTCGCTCCATATATTGTGTAAGATCTCCTCTTTGGTTGCTTTCTTGCCCCTTGCTGGAAATTGTTCTGAGCTTTCTATGGCATGGTATTTTGATAAAATACTGGTGTGGCATTGTTGTTCTGCCGTTAGATGTTTTGGCGCGGGCCATTGTAGTGATTGCCTCCTTGATTTCCCCAAGCTAAGTTAGGATGTTATCTCCAACCTACATTATAGGTATTAGCATTATAAAAACGACCAGCATTCCCAACAAAATTTACCGACTCAGGATTAATAGGGCATTCATCCACATGGTAGTTTTCTCCACAAATGGTGCAAAATGGATCCAATACTTTGACTTCTTGGGCCTCATTGTTCTTTTGCAACATTCTCGCCATGCTAGTGAAGTTGGAAATCTCGGCATGAATGGATGTGAGTTCATCAACTTTCAATTTCCCACTGGCTTTAGTCCCGGTCTCAAGTCTAGCAACAGGATACTCGAAGTCATTGATCGAAATTCTCTCAAGGATATTAACAGCCTCAGTGTACTTCTTATCAAGCAACGATCCGGCTGCTGAAACATCCACAACAGTCATTGTTTGTGCATTCAATTCATTGTAGAAGGTTTGAATTTAGGTCTAATTTGGGAACCCATATATTGGACACCTTCTCAACAAATCTTTAAATCTTTCCCAAGCTTTATAAAGAGTTTCATCCTCGGCTTGTTTAAATGTAATAATTTCACCACGCAACTTGGCAATGAGTGTTGGTGGCTGAAACCGCGTTAGGAACTTCTGGCAAAGGTCTATCCAAGAAGTAACTGGTCCTGGTGGCAAAGAATTGAGCCATGCCTTGGCACTATCTCTCACAGAAAAAGTATAACAATTTTAGCTTCACAGTATCTCCAGATACTCCAGTTTGTTGAAACAGTTGGCATATCTCCATGAATTGTTTGAGATGTTGTCTCGGGTCTCCAGTAAGTGCTCTATCGAATTGACATACATTAAAAGAGTTTGGATCATTACGGGGTTTAAGTTCAAAGTTAGGCTTATCGGCATCAGTGCTAATAAGTCATAGCATGAGATTTGCAATGTTAGGTGCTGAATGTTCTCGGATTGGCCTCTCATCTTCTTGAACCATATTTGGGACATTAGGAGGCGGTGGTGCATTGTTATTCGGCTGATTGTTAATGGTGGATCATTATTCACCATATCATTCCTCTGATTGCCTTGATTCATTTCTCGGTATCGCCTCTTTAACCTCCGCAAGGTTTTCTCAATTTCTGGATCGTATGGCCACTCGTCCACCACTGGGTGGTTTCTGGTCATACACCGGTGAAAACAAAGATAAAATGAAAACAAAAACAAAACAAGTAAAAATTTAAAAATAATCAAATCCGTTGCATTCCCCGGCAACGGTGCCAAAAACTTGTTAACTCTTAGGGAGATGTGTAAAATGAATGTTGGCAAAAGGTATAAATGGTATGTATTTGGGCAAGATAAAATGTGCCAAGAGTCTTTTGCGTGCAAGTATACATGGTCAACAAGTAATACAACTTGGTAAGATGAGTATCGATCCCACAGAGATTGACTTGGAATTCGATTGTTTAGTTTGTTACTTGTTTTGGAAGAAAAGATTGTAGTTTAAAAAAGTTGATTTTAAAACTAAGAAAATAAAATAAAACCAAAGTGAAGTGTTGGCTAGAAAGGTGTTTTCAAATGAATGATGACTGTTGGCCCTGGTTCAAACGTGGTTCATGCCAGCCTTTATTGACAAAACTGTCTTGGCATTGGTTGCCGAGCAGATTCAAAAATACAAAGCCTCTCTCGATGGTCATTGCCCTAAATTGGCCAAGTAAAAAACCCTATATCTCTATAGTGCATGTTTTCCTTAAACCAATTTGATTTAAAAACCAATCTATACTCTGTGGGGGTAGATTTCACTTCCAAAGTAAGTTTATCTACTTGAACGACTTCTCTCAAAGCTTCTCTCCCAAATTTTCAACAACTTGATCGTTGCCAACACAAGTATGTTAAGATATCGGAAGGTAATAAGCTAACTGTGCCAGCTTTCGCTTTGGCACAGTACTTAGGAAAAATTAAAGTATGCAAAACAGACAAACTTTGTTAAAAGCAAAATTATTATAAAGGAAATAAGGCATAAAAGCCAACGTTTAAAACCAAAACATCCCCCCACCAACTATTAAATTAGTTCATGGTGTGGGGGTTAACCAACAAACGTTTTTTAACATCACCATCATAATAAAAACTAAAGAAAAACAACTTTTGCCAAGGGAATAGGCAGAGGGGTGTCTCGATGCAGCCTTCCACGCCAGGCTCTCGGCCAAGAAGTCGAACCACCCTTCCTCGGTTGCACCGACTGTCACTCGCCGCTCCAACACCTCGCTTTGACCACCTCTCGTCTCCTCTTTTCGATTCTTTTTTTCTTTTTCTTCCCCCTCTCAAATACTTGACCAGTTGTTCTTCATATAGGCGTGTGTTGTCATTGAATTTTCACCTAACTTCTTTATTTTAACTATGTCTTTTTTTGTTAGGCTTATTTGAATATCATGTAATATTGCTAATATACCTAGGGTATTATAAGATTAATGTAGTATTAGTATAGTTTAGGTCTCATACAATGTGTTATATTTAGTTAGTTAGAATTTTTAGATGTGTCGTATTTTTAAATTAGTATATAGTTGTTTATATAGAATTAACATAGGTTATATACATTAGATATTAAAACCCAAAACATATGAAATACATAACCCAATTGTAATTAAAAATAAATAAAAGGTCCATTTAATTCAAATCAAAATCCATTAATAAAAAATACAAAAAGTCCAATATACAAAGGCCCGTCTGGCCCGTTTAAAACCCAAAAAGAAAACCCTAACTCTTGTCTTCTTTCTTTATGCGCAGCTGAAGTATGACCATTAGATAAAGGGGCCGATCCAACAGTGTAGATCATGCCAGCTGGGGATAATATAGCCGCACTTCTTAGCCATTCAATCAGGATGTGATCTGATGGCCCAGATTGCTTCCGAGTATTCACGCGGATCACCACTCACGCGTGGCAGCCACGTGCACGACGATTTAGCTCTGGCCGTCTGCTTCATCTTCTCCGACGCGTCACTCGCTCCGATTGTTCCTCACCGTTGCCGTTCGAGCCATTAGAGACATACAAACAGAAGAACAAAATGGGCTAAATCCCTAAATCGGGGCAGAAACAATTCAAGATAAAATCAATAAAGATTAAAATCCCTAATTCAAAGCCCTAGCTAGAAAAATCGGAAGCAAGACAGAAGGGATAATCCCTAATTCGAAGCCCTAGCAAGAATTAAGTTGTCATCAGATATGCAAAAGGCAAAATCGAAATGAAAAAGGAAATAGATAATCCCTAAATTGAAGCCTCTAGCAAAGATCAAGCAAATCAGGATAATCCGAGGAAGAAATTAAGGATTCAATTCAAGCAATTCTTGTACTATATAAACCCCAATGTAAATCATTGTAAAGGAGAAACAATTCAATAGAAATCAAAGATAGCAATAGCATTCGGAATTTATAGGAGCAAGTAGTTTGTAATCATCGTTCGGAAACAATAAAGAGAAGCAAGTTCTAGTAATTTTTCCTATCTATTTACTTTCTATTTCAGTTTAAATAAAGAAGATAAAAGTTGTTTTACCTTTTTTATTCGAAACGTCGTCTGAATCTGGAAATTTCATCGAAATCTAGGAATTTTGCCGCCGACAACGGCGGCCGTCGCTGGTGGAACGCGGCCGGCACGACGGATGTTCATTGTGTTCTTCATAAAATGAAGAACACGATGAACTCGATAGAGAATTTAAAGAAGGGGCGTTTTGATTTGTTTTGGTGAATAAGGATTAAATGAAATCTGTTATAATTTTTATTATTTATACTAACCCGTTTGACCCGACCCGAACCCGAATATAACTCGCGCCTTACTTTTCCGGATCTCGCGCTGCAGCTCTTCAGTTTTCAATTGTTTCAATTTCATCATTCTTCTTTTCAATTTGGCATCTAATTTTAAGTTGTTTTCAAATTAACCTCCACATTTTACTTTCTTTCAAATTAATCCCTAATTTAGATTTTCTATTTTAAAAAGTTAAAAATCTAATTCCCTTTTCTTTATTTAATCTTAACAATTGCTTTGTTATTTATTTTATTTACTTAATTAATTATTTCTTTTATGCCTTTTATGTATATATTTGTATGTATGTTCAACCTTAGGATTAGGGACTTAAAACTTAGATTAGTGACATGTATGTTGTAAAATATTCTTCATTTCAATAAAATACACTTAACTATATTTAAATCTTAATAATTAAAAGGAATATAGACATTTCTAGGATTATTGACTATTTAGAGTCAAAATTAAAATTCATTAACTCATTTAATTTTCTTGTTTATTTGTTAAAAAAGTGAAAACTTAATTAATGCGGTGTTTTATCAAACGGGAATGACGGGTTAGCGCCAGGAGTGTTGGCGGTGATTAAAGTTCATTTCTCAAGCGATAAGGCCGTTAAAATAGTTTTACATTCATTTTACGGACAAATAAAATTGAAATTTTGTGAACTTGTAAATTCCAGTTTTAAAAATGCTTTTTTGAAATCAATTAAGGTACCAATTTTTTGGGCATTGTGGGGGTGCTAATCCTTCCCCACACGTAATCGACCCACGAACATGTTTTCTCTTGTTTTTGTGGACCAAAATGTAATTTTGATAAATAAAACTTTTTTTATCAAAATACCCTTGTTTTAGAAGTGATCCAATCACACTTTTTCAAAAAAGATTGGTGGCGACTTTGTGTTTAAAAAAGTTTTCCAAAACTTCAAAACCTTTTTTTTCCTCAAAAAAGGTTGCGACAGCTTGGCGACTCCGCTGGGTACATTTTGTTTTTAAAAAAACAAAAGAAGGTCAGGCCACAAATTGTTTTCAAGATATTTTTAGAAAAGGAATTTTCAAGTTCACACAGGTTTCAATTTATTCGTCCGCTTAATGAATGTAATTCTATTTTACACATTTAAAAAATTGTTGCAAAAAGCTCTATTCCCGAGCTCTACCCAATTGTTAAGTTGGGGGAAATGCTTCGCTCATGTCAGAATATTAATTCTCCGTATGAGCCTAGCAAGTACCTTCAGGATTCATATGCCTCATGTCTTCGTAAGGATACTGATTCTTTGAGAGGACATAGGAAGTGAGTCCTCCTGTGTTGAACTTGGTTAATTTGAAGCCTATAATGGGTAAGAACCAGGGGCCTTGCTACCCTTAGTAGGGGATGGCAAGGACAGCTCGAGTACCTTTTAGAACTCAACTGTTTGAGAACTTAGAGCGCACCCCAATAGAGCCATATGGAAAACCAGAGTTTTGAGTCTGGTCAAAATCATTGCGGATAATCCGTGGAGACATGTCTTGGAGTGTTAGAATGCGCTACCCAGAAATATTCGTGAAATTATTTTGGTATCTTTATTCTATTTTTTTTCTTTTTTGTCTTGTTGTTTTGCATATTCATTCATGCATCATCATTCCATTTTATCGAATTTAATAAAGTTGTTTCTAAAAGTAAATATTTTATTAAACCAATGTTTTTTGTTTGCATTCATGCATTTGCATCATTCTTCTGTTTTTTGGTTGTTTTGTTCTTTGCTTTGCATTGCATTCCATGCATACATGACATAATAAGAATCTAACTTAAGTAAAAATGACAGAAAATCAAAAATAGCAAAAACAAACCACAAGTACGGTACTCGGTCTCAAGTCAAAGTAATGGAAGACATAGTGTTGGCCTTAGAAAGCAACCACAAGTGTACCCAGGATAGGTTAGACAAGCTAGAGATAGACCTGAAGCAACAGATGGAGTTAGTTCACCAAAAGACGGTTGGTTCAATTGCAGCAATGCTAGGTTTTAAGGACCCTGATGCAGTGGAAACTGGTGAAGAAGCTAATGTTGGGCTGAAATTTCAAGGGATGGCCTTTGTTCATCCGAGCATACGAAGGGAACCTCAATCGTCTAAGGTCAAAATTTTCTCACATATTACTGAAGCATCGGTGCCGAATGATAGGAAAATAAGCTCTGAGGAAGTCATTGAGGTGCCTGATCTCGATGAAATTGCCGACAAGGTGAAAGCTGAGAAGAAATGAGAGGATGGTTATGAGAAATTGGAGGGAATGATTAAATCATTCCAAGAATGCGGTATATATGGAGGAATGAATACCAATGATTTGAGCCCAGTGACTGATCTGATAGTACCACCAAAGTTCAAGGTTCCCGACTTTGAAAAATACATTGGAACGACATGCCATACAGCACATCTGACTATGTATTGTAGGAAAATGTCAATGTATCTGGAGAACAAGAAGCTGCTTATCCATTGCTTTCAAGACAATCTAGTAGGGTCAGCTGCGTGCTGGTATATGCAACTAAGTCGAATCAACATCAGATTATGGAAAGATTTGTCCAGAGCCTTCAGTGAGCAGTACAAGCATGTTTCAGACATGGTATCAACTTGTTTAGTTCTGCAGGGATTGGAGCAAAAGCACTATGAGAGCTTTTGCCAGTATGCGCAGAGATGGAGAGATGTAGCTGCCCAAGTTCAGCCACCATTGCTGGAGAGTGAGATCACCCCGATGTTCGTGGAGACACTAAGAGATCTTTCTATAATCGTATGCTCAATCATGCCACAAAGAGTTTTGCGGTCATGCTTATAAATGGAGAATTGACACTTGCGGTAATGAAAAATGGAAGGATGAATAGTGGGGAAACTAAGAAACCCTACAAAAAAAGAGGGACAATGAAGTCAATGTTGCTAATGTCTATAGCCCCAGTTACTCGAAAGGGGTAGTCTTCAACAAACCCAACGTCTCGACTACAGCTTCAGTAGTCACAAATCCTCCAAAAGAAGAACGAAGGTATCAAGGGAGCTCGAAACCATATTTTCCTCCTATCCCAATAACATACGTAGAATTATTTGTTTAACTAGTCAAATACTAGATGGTGTTGCCAAGACATGTTCCCCCATTCTCACCATCATATCCACAATGGTATGATGAGAAGGCACAATGTGAATATCATGCAAGAGTTAGAGGACATACCATTGAAAATTATACTGCATTCAAAAGAGTGGTAGATGATTTGAGAAAGACATGGATGTTATCATTTGATACGTCAGCAGATAAAGGAAACCATCTACCAAATCATCAAAAAGCGGGAGTGAATGAAACTATTGAGGATGGGGATAAGGTGGTTAATGGATGTGTTGCTGAAGTTAGAGCTCCCATGAAGTGGATATGGGCTCAGATTGTGGCAGTGAGGATGTTGGAAGAATGAGCCCAGAAACTGGAAATTGAGAAAGAATCGTATTGTGAGTACCACATAAAGGAAGGACATGAGATTGACTGTTGCTTAGAATTTAGGCAATTAGTTCAAGACAAGATGAATAAAAAGGAACTGGAGTTCTTTGAGAAAGAAGACAAGGAATGTCTGCTGGATGTATGTGCATTAGAGGAGTCATCCTCTAGAATAGACTACACCGGAATGAGGCCTTTAGTTTTAAAGCTAAAACAAGAGTTGGTGAGCTAGCAATGAGTGTAATCCCACGGCTCATAATTAAGGCACCAACGCCATTTCCCTACAAGGATAGCAGGCAGGTCCATTGGGATTACACTTGTGAGGTGACAGCCCTAGGAGAAATATCTGTTCAGGAGAAAGAAGAACCGGTCAATGAGGTTGTTGCTGAAGAGCCTGAAACAGAAGATAACATAGATTTCTTCAAGGAAAACCAATAATGTATCACGAGCCTGTAAAGGAATCAGAGGCTCAAGAATTTTTGAAGATCTTAAAACGCAGCGAATACAATATCGTGGAGCAACCCCATAAGCTTCCAGCTCGAATTTCTATACTTTCCTTGCTATTGAGTTCTTAGGGCCATCGTGAGGCCTTGTTAAAGATTTTGAACTGAACGTTCGTATCAAAGGAGATCACAACTGATAAGATGGACATGTTAGTCGGTAACATTGTCGTTAACAATTTCATCTCATTCAATGATGGAGAAATACCAGGTGAAGGAACAGGATCTTGCAAAGCTTTACACATCACTACCAGATGTAAAAGACATATGTTACCAGGCGTCCTTATTGACAATGGGTCGGCACTAAATGTTCTGTCATTAGCCACACTGAAGAAGCTGCTAATAGATTCATATGAGAACTTATCAAAATACGGTTAGAGCATTTGATGGAACTCAGAATGAGGTATTAGGGAAAATTGAGGTGGCTTTGCAAATTGGACCAGTGACCTTCGACGTTGAGTTTGTGGTCATGGATATAAGACCTAGCTATAGCTGCTTGCTTGGGCGCCCATGGATTCATGCAGCATGAGCAGCCCCATCTACTTTACACCATAAGCTGAAGTTTGTGATCGATGGTCAACTAATAACTATCGGTGTAGAGGAGGAGATCATTGCATAAGTAACCACTAATACACCCTTCATCGAAATTGATGAGGGTGCGCTCGAGTGTCATTTTAGGACGTTGGAGCTAATCAATGCAACCTTTGTCACCGAAGGAAGCAAGGTGCCAGAACCGGAATTATTAAGCTGCGCAAAAATGCAGGTAAAGCAAACGCTCGAGAAAGGAGCTGAAATCGGAAAAGGACTTGGAAGAAGACATCAAGGAAGGTTGTATCCTGTAGTAATCTCGGCAAAAAATGATCGGTTCAGTTTGGGCTTCAAGCCCAACAAATGGCAAAGAAGAGCTAAAATTAGAAAGCATCAAGAGAGGAGAAGAGCTAGATTGAAGGGAGAAGAAATTGAATGGGTACCGATGACATTCCCACCTCTGAACCATAACTTTATATCAGGAGGTATGCTGGATCCAAATACCTCAGCCAGTGAAGAAGGAAAAGGGGAGAGCACTCTATGTGAAGCATTTGAAAAGCTGAGCATCAATGTTGTGACTGACAATGAAGAAGAAAACCAAAACTTGTCAATGATCCGCCCTTGCTCTGAGCTTGACAATTGGACTGCTGAAGAAATTCTTGTAGTCTTTAAGACATGTTCACAGTAATTCTCAAAACCAACCCATTTGCTCCAGGACAGAGACAATTGGGGATCTTATGTAAAAGGCCTATGTCAAAATTTGATTTGAATTCAATAAAAGATGCATTTCCCTAAGTTTTGTGTGGCAAACTTTCTTTTCTTGAATAAACTAAAACCAAATGAAAACCATAAAACTAAAAGCATAAAAACATTCCATTCATTTTGTTTCTTCCCTTTGTATATATCTTTTGCCTATTTCATTTTCAGGTCTTCAGATATCATTAACATAAATGAATCCGAGTCTGACTTCAATGTTGACTTTGAATTACCTCTATGCTTGGAAGAAATTGGAAATATTGACGATAAGGAAGAATATGATGTACCCAGTGATATACTCAGAATGGTGGAAGAAGAGAAAAAACGTATTCTACCACATAAAGAGGAACTAGAGATATTAAACCTCGGAACCGTAGAAGAAAAACGAGAGGTGAAGATTGGTACTACCATCACAACCAAAACCAGACAAAGTTTGATTGAGCTTTTAAAGGATTTCAAAGATATTTTTTCTTGGTCGTATCAAGATATGCCCGGCCTTGACACTGACATCGTCATGCACTGGCTCCCTATAAAGGAAGGATGTGAACCTGTAAAGCAAAAGCTTAGAAGAATGAAGGCTGAAACACTTCTCAAGATCAGGGATGAGGAAAAGAAGCAATATGATGCAGGATTCCTCGAGGTAGCCAAGTATCGAAAATGGGTGGCAAATATTGTTCTAGTACAGAAGAATGATGGAAAAGTACGAATGTGTGTTGATTACAGGGATCTCAATAAGGCAAGCCCAAAGGACAATTTCTCGCTCCTACATATTGACACTTTAGTTGACAACACAGCTTGTCATTCACTTTTCTCTTTCATAGACGGTTTCTCTGGATATAACCAAATCAAGATGTGCCAGAAGACATGGAAAAAACAACTTTTGTGACATTATGAGGAACTTTTTGCTATAAAGTGATGCCCTTTGGACTTAAGAATGCAGGGGCAACCTATCAGAGGGCCATGGTCACTCTCTTCCATGATATGATGCATAGAGAAATAGAGGTATACATTGATGATATGATCGCCAAATCTCGATCTGAGGAAGAACATTTGGTCAATTTAGAAAAACTCTTCCTAAGACTGAGAAAGTTCTAGTTGAAGCTTAATCCGACTAGGTGCACATTTGGAGTCACATCTGGCAAGTTATTGGGTTTTGTGGTGAGCGGAAGAGGCATTGAGATTGATCTAGATAAGATAAAAGCCATACATGAACTTCCCCTACCTCAAACACAGAAGGAAATTCGAGGTTTCTTGGGATGATTAAATTACATCGCACGCTTCATTTCTCAGCTAACTGATAGGTGTGATCCAATGTTTAGGTTACTCAGGAAGAATAACTCGGGGACTTGGGATGAAGAATGTCAAGCGGCTTTGGAAAAGATCAAAGAACAACTGAGCAATCCTCCAGTATTAGTATCACCTATTTCAAGGAGACCACTGATCTTGTACTTAACGGTCCATGAAAATTCCATGGGCTGTGTGTTAAGACAACATGACAATAATGGAAGAAAAGAAAATGTGATATACTACCTGAGCAAGAAATTCACTGATTATGAAACCAGATATTCGTTAATTGAAAAACTATGTTGTGCTTTGGTGTGGACAACTAAAAGGCTAAGACAATATATACTTTATCATATTACGTGGTTAATCTCGAAGTTAGACCCTACTGAAGTTCATGATGGAAGCTCCAGCTTTATCAGGAAGATTATCACGATGGCATATGTTATTATCAGAACTTGATATCCAGTGTCTGAGCCAAAAAGTGATAAAAGGGAGTGACATAGCAGACTTTTTGGCAAGTCGCGCTTGTAATGACTATCAAGCATTAAACTTCAATTTTCCTGATGAAGACTTGATGTGTATCTCAGAAGATGATGAGGCTCCCACAAAATCTTGGGTTATGAATTTTGATGGTGCAGCAAATACATTAGGAAGAGGTATATGGGCAGTTTTGGTTTCTCCAGAAGGATATTATTACCATTTTACCAGTCGTTTGAAGTTTTTCTGCACTAATAATATGGTAGAATATGAAGCCTGTATAATGGGGCTAAGAGAAGCTATAAGAAGGAAAATTCGTACTTTAAGAGTTTTTGGGGGCTCGACATTAGTCATTTATCAGATACGTGGTGAATGGGAGACAAAAGATGCAAAGTTGTTGGGATACCACAAGCTGGTCCTTGAATTGACCGAGGAATTTGATGAGATTACTTTCAAATATCTCCCTAGAGAAGACAACCAAATGGCTTATGCTTTAGCCATCTTAGTCGCCATGTTTAGGGTAAATGAAGGTTCTGAGATGATGCCCATCAGGTGATATATGCTTGACTCTTCGGCTCATTGTTATGATGTGGAAGAAAAAGTGGATGGGTTGCCATGGTATCATGACATCTTACAATATATAAAATTCTAGCAATACCCGCCTCAAGCTACAGAGAATGAAAAGAGAATGATCAGGAAGATGGCATCAGGGTACGTCCTTGATAGAGAGATTTTATACAAGAGAAGTCGTGATCAAATGCTTCTAAGATGTATGGGGGCAAAAGAGGCACAATTAATTGTAGAAGAAGTTCATGAAGGAGTTTGCGGAACCCATCATAGTGGTTTCACCATGGCCAGAAGGATCATGCGCTTGGAATATTATTGGTCAACCACGGAAGGTGATTGCATCAATTATTCTCGCAAATGCCACAAGTGCCAAATCTATGCTAACAAGGTTCAATGCCACCTCAGCCTCTTCATGTTATGATAGTCCCTTCGCCATTTTCCATGTGGGGCATTGATGCCATTGGTCAGATTCACCCTAAGGCATCCAACGGGCATTGTTTTATCTTGGTATCCATTGATTATTTCACAAAGTGAGTAAAAGCAGCCCCGTATGCAAATGTCACCAGATCCACAGTGTGCAAGTTTTTGAAAAAGGAAATCATTTATCGATACGGCTTGCCTGAAAGTATCATCACTGACAATGCTTCAAACTTGAACAATATGATGATAAGTGGAGTCTGTGAGCAGTTTAATGTTAAACATCATAATTCTATGGTATATAGTCCGAAGATGAATGGGGCAGTGGAGGCTGTGAATAAGAACATTAAGAAGATAATTGCAAAAATGACTGATACCTATAAAGATTGGCATGAGAAGCTGTCGTTTACCTTATACGCTTATCGAACTGCAATAAGAACTTCCATTGGGGAAACACCTTTCTCATTGGTATATGGAATGGAAGTTGTGCTACCCATTGAGGTTGAAATACCATCGCTCCGTGTCTTAATGGAAGCAAAGTTGGAAGAAGCAGAATGGGTTCAAGCAAGATATGATCAGCTGAACTTAATTGAAGAGAAAAGATTGAAAGCACAATGTCATGGGCAAATATATCAGAGAATGATGATAAGGGCTCATGAGAAGAAAGTTCGCCCAAGAGAATTCCAAGAGGGAGATTTGGTGTTGAAGAAGAAGCTGCCAATCCAAAGCGATTCTCGAGGAAAATGGGCATCGAATTGGGAATGACCTTACATTGTGACAAAGGTTTTCTCAAGGGGAGCGTTAATTTTAGCCGAAATGGATGGAGACAAACTTCAAAACCCGATAAATTCATATTCGGTAAAGAAGTATTATGTTTAAATAAAAAAAAGAAAAAAAAAGAGAAAAAGAAAAGAAAAAAAAGAAAAGAAAAAAGAAAGAAAAATAAAAAAGAAAGGAAAAGAAAATGGGGTTCAAAATGAAAATCAGCAAATGGCGTTTTGAAGCCAAAAGAGGATCTGAGTTGAAAACCCGTAAAAGGGCGGCTCAGATAATCTGCAAAAGTGGTCCTTTCACAAATCAATCTTAGAGTTTGGTACCGTGAAGCTTCACATCTTTCCACGTAGTCACTATTTCCAGGGTCTGCTCAACATAGTGGACATTCAAGGCACTTTATGAAGTCATGACAAGAGGAGTTTTGGTATCTGATATCTGAACGCCTATTCATTTCCTTGTAATTTCTTTTTGTGTTTGCCACAATACCAATAAAGTTTTGTTGTTAGACCTTTTCTTTTCCTCCTTTGAAACCTTGCCATAAAGCATCTTGCATTGAATTGAATTGAAAATTTGACATTATTTGAAATATACAAAAGATTTTTTAGCATTACTTTGAAATTTTCTAGAAAGGTATTGGAACTATGAGGTATTCAATGGTCAAATTTAGAGCTTAGGGCGTAAAAAGCAGCAAAACTTATAAGGAAATACAAGATGGAAATAGGTTTTGCTACAAACCTTGGCGGAAAGCCTCAAGAGATGCTTTGACTTTGCTTTAAGAAAGCATGTTGCAAAATAGAGTTGCTTACATGAGATATTCTGCTTCCTACAACAATGAGAACAATTTTAAAGACGTCGGAGGAAAAACTAAATGAGACATTGGGAGAGCAACAAGTTTTTAGGAAGCTTGTCATTAAATATTGATATATCAACTACAATGATAACAGAGTGTTGAAGAACATGAGGATGAAGTCAGTCCTTTCAACCAGGAGCACAAGATAAATGGATTGAGCGAGCAAATGTGCAAATATCATACGAAGCAAAGAAGTGATGGAGATGACTATTTATGGTTATCACTGAAGCATACAGTTGCAATTTTCAGATAATTTCCCATGCATTAATGATGGCAAACTGATGCATTCCCCATATCCCCACGGAGTTTCACTCTTAGGTGTTCTAGCAACAAAGAGCTTCCCTGTTTGAAAAATCAAGACAGAAGTCACAGGAAAGAATGAATAATCCATGGTACGGAAAATGAAGCAGACAATGGTGAAGATTACTTTCCAAGGAATAGATGATAGAATTTTAACAACAATAAATTGGTGAAGTTAACTAGTATTAGAGAGCCGCATTTTCTGATAGGATGGGCCAAAGCAGACACACACTATCAATTGCCAGAGTTGAGAAAATGTTTGAGATGATATAATCCGAGTTTCATGGAGCTTCACAATTTTCTTCTGTGTTGATTAAGAAAAAAGTTAAGAAAAAAGAGCAAAAGAAATAAGACATGCATTCATGACTAGGCATCCCTAGGGGCATATACATCTTATTTGGATCATTTGCATTTATTTTGACAAATTTGCACATGCTTATCCGTTCGGGCATTTGAAGAATGGAACCTGCTTATCTATTCGAGCATGAGGAGAATAGAACCCGTCTATCTATTCAGGCACGAGGAAAATATAACCCGCCTATCTATTCGGGCATGCGGAGAATAGAACCCGCCTATCTATTCGGGCATGAGGAGAATAGAACCCGCCTATCTATTCAGACATGAGGAGAATGGAACCCGCCTATCTATTCGGGCATGAGGAGAATAGAAATCGCCTATCTATTCGAGAATGAGGAGAATAAAACCCGCATATTTATTCGGGCATGAGAAGAATAGAACCCGCCTATCTATTCTGCATGAGGAGGATAGAACCCGCCTATTCGTTCAGGCATTTGGAGAATGGAGCCTGCTTATCTATTCGAGCACAAGGAGAATAGAACTCGTCTGTCTTCTCAGGTACAGACGGTTTGGTAACCGGTGAAAATTAGTGTATTCTTTTCTTTGCTCTATTCCTGTTTCACCAGAATGACCAAAGAGGGGCAGCTGTTGTCACTGAATTTTCACCTAACTTCTTTACTTTAACTATGTCTTTTTTTGTTAGGCTTATTTGAATATCATGTAATATTGCTAATATACCTAGGCTATTATAAGATTAATGTAGCATTAGAATAGTTTAGGTCTTATACAATGTGTTATATTTAGTTAGTTAGAATTTTTAAATGTGTCGTATATTTAAATTAGTATATTGTTGTTTAATAGAATTAACATAGGTTATATACTTTAGATATTAAAACCCAAAACATATGAAATACATAGCCCAATTATAATTAAAAATAAATAAAAGGTCCATTTAATTCAAATCAGAATCCATTAATAAAAAAATACAAAAAGTCCAATATACAAAGGCCCGTCTGGCCCGTTTATAACCCAAAAAGAAAACCCTAACTCTCGTCTTCTTTCTTTATGCCCAGCTC
Source organism: Hibiscus mutabilis (assembly GCA_019671005.1). NCBI lineage: Eukaryota > Viridiplantae > Streptophyta > Magnoliopsida > Malvales > Malvaceae > Hibiscus > Hibiscus mutabilis. The sequence goes on from CM033716.1 coordinate 7,972,867, forward strand.
AAGTAGGACCATTGGATTAAGGGGTCGATCCAACGGCGTAGATCATGCCAGCTGGGGATGATATAGAGCCTCACTTCTTAGTCGTTCGATCAGGATGCGATCTGAGGGCCCAGATTATTTCTCGGTATTCACACGGATCACCACTCACACATGGCAGCCACGCGCACGACGATTTAGCTTCGGCCGTCTACTTCATCTTTTCCGACGCGTCACTCGCTCCGATTGTTATATGCTGTTGCCGTTCGAGCCATCAGAGACATACAAACAGAAGAACAAAATGGGTTAAATCCCTAAATCGGGGCAGAAACAGTTTAAGATAAAATCAACATGGATTAAAATTCTTAATTCAAAGCCCTAGCTGGAAAAATCGGAAGCAAGACTGAAGGGATAATCCCTAATTTGAAGGCCTAGCAAGAATTAAGCTGTCATCAGATATGCAAAAGGCAAAATCGAAACGAAAAGGGAAATGGATAATCCCTAAATTGAAGCCTCTGACAAAGATCAAGCAAATCAGGATAACCCAGAGAAGACATTAGGGTTTCAATTCAAGCAATTCTTGTACTATATAAACCCCAATATAAATCATTGTAAAGGAGAAACAATTCAATAGAAATCATAGATAGCAATAGCATTCGGAATTCATAGGAGCAAGCAGTTTGTAATCATCGTTCGGAAACAATAAAGAGAAGCAAGTTCTGGTAATTTTTCCTATCTATTTACTTTCTATTTCAGTTTAAATAAAGAAGAAAGAAGTTGTTTTACCTTTTTTTTGTTCGAAACATCGCCGGAATCTAGAAATTTCATCAGAATCTAGGAATTTCGCCACCGACAACGGCGGCCGGCGTCGGTGGAAGGCGGTCGGCACGACGAATGTTCATCGTGTTCTTCATAAAATGAAGAACATGATGAACTCGAAAGAGAATTTAAAGAAAGGCGTTTTGATCTGTTTTGGTGAATAAGGATTAAATGAAATCTGTTATAATTTTTATTATTTATACTAACCCATTTGACACGACCCGAACCCAGATATAACCCGCACCTTACTTTTCCAGATCTCGCGCCGCAGCTCTTCAGTTTTCAATTGTTTCAATTTCGTCATTCTTCTTTTCAATTCGGCACCTAATTTTAAATTGTTTTCAAATTAACCTCCACATTGTACTTTCTTTCAAATTAATCCCTAATTTAGATTTTCTATTTTAAAAAGATAAAAATCTAATGCCCTTTTCTTTATTTAATCTTAACAATTGCTTTGTTATTTATTTTATTTACTTAATTAATTATTCCTTTTATGTATATATTTGTATGTATGTTCAACCTTAGGACTAGGGACTTAAAACTTAGATTAGTGACATGTATGTTGTAAAATATTATTCATTTCAATCAAATACACTTAACTATATTTAAACCTTAATAATTAAAAGGAATATAGACATTTATAGGATTATTCACTATTTAGACTTAAAATTAAAATTCATTAACTCATTTAAATTTCTTGTTTATTTGTTAAAAAAGTGAAAACTTAATTAATGTGGTGTCTTATCAAACGAGAATGAAGGGTTAGTGCTAGTAGTGTTGGCGGTGATTAAAGTTCATTTCCCAGACGATAAGGTCGTTAAAATAGTTTTACATTCATTTTACGGACAAATAAAATTGAAATTTTGTGAACTTGCAAATTTCAGTTTTAAAAATGCTTTTTTAAAAATCAATTAAGGTACCAATTTTTTGGGCGTTATGGGGGTGCTAATATTTCCCCACACGTAATCGACCCCCGAACCTGTTTTCTCTTATTTTCGTGGACCAAAATGTAATTTTGATAAATAAAACGTTTTATCAAAATATCTTTGTTTTAGAAGTGATCCAATCACACTTTTTCAAAAAAGATTGGTGGCGACTCCGTGTTTAAAAAAGTTTTCCAAAACGTCAAAACCTTTTTCCTAAAAAATGGTAGCGACGGCGTGTAGGGGAAATGATTAGATAAGCCTTTGAATTTGAATTTGAATTTGAAATGATCAAGAGATAAGAGATATAGCTCTATCTGATCATTTTGATATCTTATCAGCCCGGTGTGATAGCTTATCAGGCTAGGGCTGGCATAATCATGCCATGGCCATCCTAGCACACGAGCTTGGCACAATTTTGCCAACATCACTTGGCATCACCTTATCCGTTATTTTTTCGGAAGTTGATCCAATTGTAATCTTTTAGGAGCCTGATCCTTTCCTATTTTTTCAGGGGTTCATCTCTTCTTGGCATGGCCGTTGGCATACCTCTCTGCCAACAAATGCTTGGCACTCATCTTGTCCTTCCGTGCCCGTAATATCTGGCATTCACCTTGGCATTCCTAACTGCGTCCCTACGTCCATTCCTCCTGCCATTCCACCTGCCAACCTGCGCAAAGGCCACTAAAAACAACCCATGACACTGACATAGGCAGCCTACTAACTCTTTTATGTAAATGCATGATTCTAACAAACTAATGCAACTAAATGTACTTGAAAACAAGCAAACGCATATCAAAATAGGCATGAAAAACAATACTTTTGAGGAGGTAACAATGGCCTTTTAAGTTAAGCCTGTATCGAAACGCTCAAGGGCGTATCGATACGCCTGGGCGTAAAAGTTGAGTTTGGCTTTAAAAACACTTAGAAAATTTTATGGGGTTTAAGTTTTTGACTTTAAATAATTTTGTACTTGAAAAATCCTTGTCAATTGTGAGTCTTTGAGATACTTAAAATTTTATTTTCTTTTACAAATAGGTCCTTAAACAATTTTTTATATCAAAATCAAACTTTGGTTTTACAATACCAAATTTCACGCCAAAATGAATCCATTTACTAAGTTTTCACTTTCTTAAGCTATTTATGCCAATTTTACCACTTTTAGGCAACCTAAAAGGGTCATTTAGGTCTCTTAAGGCTTATACATACCACAAACAATACACATACAACAAAAGATCTAAAAGTGACTAGTCTAACTACTTTGCATAGATTAAGTTCTGCGATAGATTAACAATATAGCCATTATACCTCGGGATGCTGGTAAATGCTCTAGAAAAATGGCCCAACATCTTTCATAGAAGGTGGCTAATCCTTCACACTTACATAGGTGATTTCATCAAGTTTACCTCAACGTAGACCACCTCATTAGGGCTATGAAATCATTAAGAGCATTCACTGAGTTCAACCTCTCAAATAAAGTTTGGTGAATTCACCAAGTCCAACCTCTCAAATAAAGTTCGGTGAATTCACTAAGTCCATCTCACTAGGACCACCAAAAACTTAGGCTATGAATTCATTAAGAGTGATGGACTCAACCTCTCAAATTGGTGAATTCATCAAGTCTATCCTCTAGTACCACCCAAATCATGGGCTATGAATTCATTAAGAGCATAAAAAATCAACCTCGATTGTACACAGTACGCCATAGGGATAAGAAATAGTGTATGACATGAGTCTTTCCATGGTTTCGTTGACCACATGGAACCTAAATGACCAGGTTTGGGTGTCCACCATGAATTCCTCAACCAATGGGCTTAAGACCCATCCCCTCGACGTATCAAGAACCAATTTTCTACACAACCCTTTGGTTAGTGGATCAACTAGGTTCCTCCCAGATTTCACATACTCCATAGTGAGTACGACATTCCTTATTAAGTGTCTCATACATTCATGTCTTATTCTTATATGCCTTTTACCACCATTGTAGGCTTGGTTTTGAGCAACACAGATTGCTGCTTGTGAGTCACATAGCAAAGATACGGGAGGCATAAGCCTTCCCTATAATAGAATTTCTACCAGTAGATTTCTGATCTATTCAGCCTCTTGTCCAGCTAAATCAAGAGCTATAAACTCTGATTTCATAGTAGAACGAGTAATACATGTCCGTTTTACATATTTCCATGAAATGGATGCTCTTCCTATAGTGAACACATAGCCACTGGTAGAGCTGACTTCATCATTTTAGTTACCCAATTGGCATCACAATATCCATCAAGGACTGCCGGATATCCAACAAATTGCAAGCCCCAAGTTATAGTGCCCTTAAGATACTTAAGTAAATGTTTAAAAGCATTCCAATGTTCGCTACTTGGGTTATGAGTGTATATGCTCAATCTACTAATAGCGTAAGCAATATCTGGCCGAGTATAGTTCATTAAAAACATAAGACTCCTAATAATTTTTGCATACTCAGATTGAGACACATTATTCCCTTTGTTTTTTTTTAATTGTATATTGGGATCATAAGAAGTTCTCACAGGGATTACATCAAAACTATCAAATTTCTTTAACACATTCTCTGTATAGTGAGATTGGTTTAAAGAAGATCCCTTATCTAATTATTAACTTTTACCCCCAATATTACATCTACCTCACCTAAATCAACCATTTTAAACTTGGTAGATAAAAATTTCTTAGTTTTTTAAATGCATCAATATGTGTACCAAAAATAATAAGTCATCTACATATAGACTTATAATATCACAATCTGAATTAACATTTTAGTATACACACATGCGTCAGCACCATTAACTATAAAACAATAACTAAGAATAGTCTTATGAAATTTTTTATACCATTGTTTTGGAGCTTGTTTGAGACCATATAGGGATTTCTTGAGTCTGCAAACTTTTTCTTTATTTCCCGGGACTACAAATCCTAGAGGTTGCTTCATGCAGATCTCTTTATCCAGATCACCATTTAAAAAGGTTGTCTTAACATCCATTTGATGCACCAGCAGATGATCAATCAAAGCTAAGGTAAATAAGACACGAATGGTTGAGATCTTAGTAACATGAGAATATGTATCGGAAAAAAATCAACACCAAAATTTTGGGTGAATCTTTTTACAACTAGTCTTGCCTTATATCTTTAAATCGACCCATCTGGTCTAAGTTTCTTTCTAAACACCCATTTATTACTAATAGGCTTACAATCTTTAAGCAAATCCACTAACTCTCAAGTGTGATTAGACAAAATAGATTCAAGCTCATCAATAATGGCACTTCTCCAAAAACTAGAATCAATAGAATTTATAGCATCATCATATGTTTTGGATCATTATCTATTAAAAATATTTGAGCTACAAAATCATTTATGAAGTCTAAATCATCAATTTTAGCTATAAAGGAAGTAAGAAAGTCTGGACCAAAACTAGTTGTGGTTTTCTATCTTTTACTCCTTCTAGGTTCATCATCATGTACAATATCTCTAGTATGTTTTATCGAAGAGGAATGAGTACTGTTATCTGATTGTGCATCATGCATTATAGATTTCTTTAAGGGGAAAAGTTTTCAAAGAAAACATCATATCTAGATTTACAAATTGAGTAATTGATAAGTGTTCAAAAGTACTATTTTTTTACCTTTTTTACTCATATTATTGTTAGACTTAGACTCATATTAGTTACATAATTAGTCCTTCATGCATTAATCCATTTTTCCTTCCATCGTTGAGCTTGATTACATAACTTGGTTGTTTTTGTGGGAAAAGATGTTGCTTTGGTGTGTTTTGTGTGTATGTGCAGGATCACTTGCCGAAGCAAGGCTATAGCTAGTTGCCAGGGCAATGCATGAAGGAGATGTCGAGCTAGTTGCCAAGGTAATGCATGAAGGAGACGCCGAGCCAGTTGCCAGGGCAATTGTTGACAAAGAATAAGGTGATATGGTAGTCGAAATTGATGACTAGACAAGCCCAAGATGACGTGAAGCAAAGCTAAATCCCAAAAGAGTTTGATTTCCATGAAGAGGTTAAAGAAGAATTAAATTCCAAGAAGATAGGAGAAGTTCTAGAAGGAATATAATTATAATAAAAAATTATACTCTTTAAAGATAATTTAATTCCAACTTAACTTGCTCCTCAAAGGAGGACTTTGACCTAGCCCTATAAATAGATCATCAAGCCGTCAACTCCAAGGGGAGAGAAGAGAGAACTTTCGACAACATCAAGGGCAAGGAGGATTTCGACAAAGCTCCATCCATTCTTCATCTTTTTCTTTCTTGTTCAATTATGCTCGTGCTAGGGATTCTTTATCTTGTGTTTCTTTGGAACCTAGCCATGAACTAAATCTATTTGGCTAAGGTTATTGAGTCTTGTGGTTGTGAGAAAGTATTGGATTTTGTTTAGGTAATAAGAGTTTGCACTTTTCTATTCAAGGTTTATTCATTCTTGGTTCTTATTCTTGTTTGCGAGTGAATTGGGATAGGATCTCGTAACTTCATCTATTTATCTAATATCGGGAGAGTTAGATTCAAGAAACGAATGAATATGATCTTTATTCAATCTATTGATGGTGAAGATTAATCCGGCTTAGGAATAAGTTAAGGATTTCAACGGCTAAGAAGAACGCAAGATTGGTTGTTGTTCACCCTTGATTCACGCAGGGATGTATTATCAAGGCATGCACAAGTAGGTAGAGTTTCGACTTAGGGATAAGAAGAAACCATTGAAGAACGCTCTGTCGAACATTGAAGGTTGCTGCCCAGACGCCCAAGTAGTTGCCCAGGCAACCATCGATTAGTTGCCAAGGCAACCCTATTGTGCAAGTTGCCCTTGCACTCTTTTACCAAGACGATCCAATCGGCTATCACACCTAAACTCACGATAACCTGGCCTATCTCTCTTATTTGATCTCTTCTATTCTTTTACTTATTTGCTTTCTAGATTAGTTATTAGTTAAAACTCCTATAATCTTCTATTTGTGTTTTTACTTTTTATAGTGCAAGAGATTAGATTCTTGAAGTGGCACCAATCCCTGTGGAGACGATATCTTTTATACTATAACTTCTGACGTGTACACTTGCACAATTGCGGAGCACTTATTACGCACAACAAGTTTTTGGCGCTGTTGCCGGGGATTGGCAATAGCGACTTTGTTTTTATTTTCTTGCACTTTCTTTTTACTTTTCTTGTTTAAGATTCAAAGGGCTAACAAACTTTGGTTTTGCATTGGTATATGACCAGGGCGAGACCAATTACACCAGAATATCACTTTGATCCAGAAATCGAATGAACCTTACAAAGACTTAGACGATGGTTAAGAGTAGCAATGGCTAATCAAGACGGCAATATGAATCAAGATGTTCCAGCAAGAGGATGAGTAATTCTTGCACGAAACAGAACTATCCGAGACTATCTTGAAGAAGATCTTGATGGACTTAATCCAGGAGTTGTCGCACCTGAAATTGAAGCTGACCACTTTGAGTTGAAACCAGTGATGTTTAATATGATCAACACAATTGGTCAATTTGGCGGCTCAGCAACTGAAGATGCACGACAACATCTTAAATTTTTCCTCGAGATTTGTAACTCGTTCAAAATACACGTAGTAACCCCCAATATTTTACTATTAAGATTATTCCCCTATTCACTGAGGGATAGGGCGAAAGCATGGTCGAATACTATTCCTGCCGGATCAATAGGATCTTGGACCGATTTTTGTCATGATTTCCTTGCTCGGTTTAATCCTACAAATTTGACTGATAAGCTTCGTAACGACATTACATCTTTTCGACAGGAATATGATGAATCTATGTACGAGGCTTGTGATCGATATAGAGAACTTCTACACAAATGCCCCTACATGGATTCCCGGTGTGGACACAAGTAACAATGTTTTACAATGCCGTGAATACACCAACAAGGATGATGCTAGATGCCTCGGCAAACGCCATACTCCTAGATAAGTCGCCGGAGGAAGCAATGCAAATTCTAAACAGGCTGGCCAAGAATGATTATCAATTCCCCTCTACTAGAAGATGATGAGTTAGACGCCAAGCCACAATACATGAACTAGGATCATCAGACTCAATTTCGGCACAATTGGCCACTTTAACCAAGATGGTCCAGAACATGCATAAACCAAACAACACACATGAGGTCAAGGTAATGGATTCTTTTTGTGAGTTATGTGGTGGTAACCATGATTCTTCTGAATGTATGCAGAATTCGGAATCCAACTTCTATTTGGGGAATTACAACCGGAACAACAATGTGATGTCCAATACATACAATCCAGCTTGGAAGAAGCACCCGAATTTTTTATGGAGTAATCCCAACACTGCTCTAAACCAGAACAATCAGAATGCACAAGCATCGGGATTCCAACAGAATATGCCACGGCAACAGTTGTCGTAACAACAACCGACAATATCTAGTTCTTTGGAAAATTCTCTAAATGCTTTTATGATGAAAACTGAATCTTATATGGCTGAAAATAGTAACTTCATAAAAATAACTAATGTTTTTATTGACAAGACCAAGATGAGATTGCAAAACCAAGAGGCGACAATCAAATCATTGGAAAATGAAGTCAGACAATTTGCTCAAAACCTGAATACTAGACCGAAAGGAGGTTTACCTAGCGATACTGAAGTTGCAAGAGGAACTGGCCATGAGCAATGTAAGGCGATCACCACTAGAAGTGGCCAACAACTTAAAGAGGCTCAAGCCCACTCATCAAACAAAACTCCACAAAAAGATCAAGACGAACCTAGCGGCAAAACCTCAGATGCTGAACCATGAATTACCGCGGCAACCGGAAATAAGCATGCCTCGGCAACCGACGATAAGGATGCCTCGGCAACTTGCGATAAGCATGCCTCGGCAACCCTAGTTGATAATGCCTCGGCAACTCTAGTTGTCCAGGCAATGCCGTCAACCAGGTTCCAAACCAATGAAAGGATCGAAGATATCCGACTTCCACCACCATTCCCACAAAGGTTGAAGCGACAAAAGCAAGAATATCAATTCAAGAAGTTTCTTGATATCCTAAAGCAAGTCCACATCAACTTGCCATTGGTGGAAGCAATTGAACAAATGTCGAACTATGCCAAGTTTCTTAAAGACATTGTGTCCAAGAGAACAAGGCTAGGAGAGTTTGAAACAGTTGCCGCAACAGAGGGATGCATGGCCATGTTGCACAATCGTATGCCACCAAAGTTAAAGGATCCCAAAAGTTTCACAATACCCTATTCCATTGGAAACCACTATGTCGGGAAAGCATTATATGACTTTGGGGCTAGCATAAACTTGATGCCTAAATTGGTTTTCGAGAAATTAGGAATCGGGAAGGCAAGACCTACAACAGTTATGCTACAGCTAGCCGACAGATCCTATGTGCATCCAGAGAGAAAAATCGAAGACATACTAGTAAAAGTTGATAAATTTATTTTTCCCTCTGACTTTATTGTTTTGGATTGTGAAGCAGATGAGCATGCACCTATCATTCTCGGGAGACCATTCCTAGAAACGGGGAGAACCTTGATCGATGTTGAAAAATAAGAACTCACAATGAGAGTGAATGACCAGCAAGTTAAACTAAATGTGTTCCAAACACTAAGGTATGCCGATAATCCAGAAGAATGCCAACTTCTCCATGCCACGACAGAGTTTAACTTCGACGAGGAATTTAGTTGCCTCAGCAACTACATTGCCGATCAAGAGGAACATGAGGAGTATGAAGAACCGGTCAATGAGGAACAACAAGAAGAGGCAAATTGGCTAGTCAATAGACCAGGTTCATACTTTGAACCACTAGATTACTCAGGTAAGGAAGGTAAGATCGAAAAGCCCTCTATTGAACAACCACCGATTATTGAGTTGAAACAATTGCCAGGGCAACTAAAATATGCATACTTAGGAACCGATAATACATTGCCTGTAATTATTTCTTCTAAGTTACAGCCTGAGCAGGAAAAGAAGCTGATCAAAATATTGATGCTACACAAGAAGGCGATAGGGTGGACAATTGCCGACTTGAAGGGAATTAGCCCGGCAGTGTGCATGCACAAGATTTTGTTGGAAGATGATCACAAACCTTCAATTGAGGCCCAGAGGAGACTGAATCATGCCATGAAAGTGGTTGTAATGAAAGAAATCATCAAGTGGCTTGACGCTGGCATTATATACCCTATCTCTGATAGTACATGGGTAAGTCTGGTACAATGTGTACCAAAAAAGGGAGGTATAACGGTGGTAAGTAATGAAAACAATGAACTCATTCCAACCAGGACTGTGACCGGTTGGAGGGTTTGTATGGATTATCAAAAGCTAAACAAAGCCACTAGGAAAGATCACTTCCCATTACCCTTTATTGATCAAATGCTTGACCGTCTTACAAGTAAACCTTTTTATTGTTTTCTTGATGGTTATTCAGGTTACAATCAAATTGTCATAGCACCAGAAGATCAAGAAAATACAACCTTCATATGCCCATACGGTACTTATGCTTTCCGAAGGATGTCGTTCGGATTATGTAACGCCCCGACAACCTTCCAAAGATGCATGATGGCACTCTTTTCAGACATGGTCGAAGACTTTCTTGAGATCTTTATGGATGATTTTTCTGTTTTTGGTAATGACTTCGACAGCTGCCTCGGCAATTTAGAGAAGGTGTTGGCAAGATGTGAAGAAACTGATTTAGTCCTCAATTGGGAGAAGTTCCATTTTATGGTAGATGAAGGAATAGTGCTCGGCCACAAGATTTCATCCAAGGGAATTGAAGTAGACAAAGCCAAGGTGGACGTGATCGAGAGATTACCCCCACCAAGTTCGGTTAAAGGAATTCGAAGCTTTCTTGGACATGTAGGTTTTTACAGGAGGTTTGTTCATAATTTTTCTGAAATCACTAAACCCTTGTGCAATTTTCTTGAACAAGATAAAGTCTTCGATTTTGATGATTCTTGCACCCCAAGCATTCGAAACCCTAAAGGAAAAGCTTGCCTCGGCATCCTTTGTCGTTCCACCAGATTAGACGCTACCTTTTGAGCTCATGTGTGATGCAAGTGATTTCACGGTAGGAGCAGTCCTAGGCCAACGCACAGGTAAGACCTTTCATGTGATATACTATGCTAGTAAAACTCTTAATAGTGCTTAAGTGAATTACACAACAACGAAGAAAGAGTTACTAGCTGTAGTTTTCGTATTTGACAAGTTCCGATCCTATTTGATTGGTACAAAGGTAATTGTTCATACGGACCATTCGACAATCAAATATCTATTTGCTAAAAAGGATGTCAAACCTCGTTTGATTCATTGGATATTACTTTTACAAGAATTTGATATTGAAATTAAGGACAGGAAAGGAACAGAAAATCAAGTGGCTGATCACTTATCACGTTTAGAATGCATTAGAGAGGAGGACGCGGATCTAGAGATATACGATGCATTCTTGGATGAGCAACTTTTAGTTGCGTCGGCAACCCTCGACGCCTCGGCAGCCCTTGCGTGCACGCCTCGACAGCCCTTGACGCGCACGCCTCGGTAACTCTGGGAGCAGTCGCCACGACAGCATATGCCTCGATAATACCCTGGTACGCAGATTTAGTTAATTTACTTGTTTGTGGTATTTTACTTTATGGTCTTACTCACCAAGGGAAGAAGCGGCTCCGCCATGATGCTAAGCATTACTTTTGGGATGAGCCTCTTTTGTTTAAACAATGTGCAGATCGGGTTATACGCCGATGTGTCCCTGAAGAGGAGTAGCAGAATGTACTATGGCAATGTCATTCTTCACCCTATGGAGGACATTTTGGAGGAACTCGTTTCGCGGCCAAAGTTTTGCAATCCGGTTTGTATTGGCCAACATTGTACAAAGACGCCCAAGACTTTTCCAAGCAATGTGATCGTTGCCAGAGGACGGGAAATATCTCTAGACGACATGAGATGTCGCTCTAAAACATCATCGAGGTAGAATTGTTCGAAGTGTGGGGGATTGATTTCATGGGACCTTTCCTATCTTCATTCGGCAACCTCTACATTCTACTTGCCGTCGACTACGTGTCTAAATAGGTTGAAGCAGCTGCAGTTCCCAACAACGATTCCAAGACCGTGCAACGATTCTTGCAGAAAAATATAATTACACAGTTTGGGATACCGAGAGCAATTATCAGTGACGAAGGCAAGCATTTTGACAACAGACTTATTACCAAGATGTTGCAATGCTTCGGCGTATCACACAAGATTGCCACGGCATATCACCCACAAATCAATGGGCAAGCAGAAATTTCCAACCAGGAATTGAAGGGTATACTCGAGAAAGTTGTAAATCCCTCTAGGAAGGATTGGTCATTAAGACTAGATGACACGCTTTGGGCATATCGCACTGCATTCAAAACACCCTTAGGTATGTCCCCCTTCTGACTTGTCTATGGAAAAACATGTCATCTACCGGTGGAAATCGAACACAAGGCATATTGGGCAATCAAGACCGTGAATATGGATTGGAAAAATGCCGGACAAAAGCGTTTGTTGGACCTCAACGAGATAGAAGAATTCCGTGCACTCGCCTATAACAATGCACGAATCTACAAGGAGAAAACAAAGCAATGGCATAACAAGAAACTATTGCCGCTGCAACTCATGCCATGGCAACTAGTTCTTTTATTCAATTCTCGGCTAAAACTTTTCCCGGGAAAACTGAAATCAAGATGGTCAGGACCATTCGAAGTTGTCAAACCATTCTCACATGGTGCCGTGATAATCAAGTCCATCACTGACAAACATGAATTCAAAGTTAATGGACAAAGATTAAAGCACTACAATGGTGCCCATGTGGAACGTAACAAAGAAGTGGTCAACTTAGGAGATGCATGAGCATGCTCTCCTTTCGATATTTTATTTTTATTATTTTCGATTATTTTTTTATTTTTATTTTTGAACTAATTATTTTTTTATTTTTATTTTCGATTATTATTATATTTTTAGGATAGATTTATTTTCTTTTTTTTTATCTTTTTAAGTTTAAGAATCCTTTTACACATCTTTATTTATTTTCTTTTATTAGTTTATCTTTAATTTTAATCTTTATTTGATTTGTCTTTGAATTGTAGGAAAAGAGTTCAAGATAAAGAGGAATTTTGATCCAAGAAGGAAAACATCTTCAACAAGGAAATTAATGGGCTGAATCTAAGTCTTATATAAAGCCTCCAACTTAACCTAATTAAACCCCCTTGCCGTCACCCTTCCCCTAAACTGAAACCCCATTTATTTTCTATCCAAAATTAATCCCACCCACCATATTTACTACCTATCTTTTCTATATAACCCATCACCCTTAACTTCCAAGAAACCTATCCTACTTTTCATCTTGCAACTCTTTAGTTTCTTTTATTTTATTTTCTTTGTTTTTACAAAACTCACAACCAAGATCATCCATGGCATCCAAAATTAAATTTTTAGTTCATCCAAGTTCCTCCAAAGAACCAAGATACAAGAAGTTTGCTACATCGGTGGTTCAAGAAAGATTTCACTCCAAGTTTGAAAGCCGGAAGATTTATGAAGAACAAGGCTTTGAATACTCCAACTCTCATCAAGATTTCGGCATTGAACCATTCATCTTCGAGAACATCAAAAGTGGCAAATCTTTTGCCATCAATCGTAACCGAGTAACATCTCATGGGTAAGAGAATTCTATGCTCACTCACCTAACCTGGATAATCCTTATGTTTTTGTTCGTGACAAGGCCATACTCATAAGCCCCGAAAACGTCAACATATTTTACGGGTTCTACATTGAGAAGGACGAGCATCAAGCATTTGTTGATCAAATCACGCCCAAGCAACTCGACAAGGAGCTTCAAGAACTCACTCTACCGAGAACTCATTACAACGACGGTAAATACAAGGCCACGGTAAATCACCTTTGGCTTAAACCCGAGGCAAAACTATGAAATAAGTTTTTTAAAACTTCTTTAATGCCCACCACACACAATACTACCGTTGATATACCACGTCTTTTGCTCATACATTCTATTTTGCATAATCACATCATTAACATTGGAAAAATTATTTGTGATAAGATTTTTGTATGTAGCTCAAAAGATAAGGGTTCTCTTTTCTTCCCTTGCTTAATTCTAATCTTTGCAAGGAGATGCATGTCCCAAGTGAGTCCACCGATAAAAAGGCCCTACCAAAGTTCGGTTGGAATCAAGCACAAATCCGAAAGCTAATGGGAGAGGCACCGAAAAAATCCTCAAGGCCTCCAATTTCCGCAGCAACTCCTGCCGCCTCGGTAATCCCTAATGCCCAAGCACCTAACGCCCAGGAAACTCAGCCATCAACCCTGGGACATTTTGAAGCACTCTTGCAACCATTGGCAAGCCACCTAAGGCAAATTGAAGACCAGTAACTAATGTTTATGCGGTACATGAAGGAGCACAAGAATGCCATCACCCAAGTCATCCTAGAAAAGTACCCGAATAGCCGCGTGCCGTTCTTAATTTTTCCTGCCAAAATCCTTGCCCCGGCAACCAATGAAGCAGTCGCCACGGCAACCACAACAGATGATGCCACGACAACCAACCCTGAAGATGCCACGGTAACCAGAGCTAAAGACGTCCCGACAATCACTGCAAAAGCCAAAGGTAAAGCACCTATCCCCGAATCAACTTGAACGGAATCATTGTCTAATTTTTTAGATTTGGACGAGTCCTCCATTGCACCAACAAAGATCGCACCAATTGAATCATCCAAGCGAAAAGCCAGTGACATTGATGAAGAGGACGATGAGGACAACCCCGTACGAGGATCGATTCCACCATCAGCAACAAGGAAACAACCATCGCGTTCAAGTAAGAGAATCAAGACACCGACCAAAAGGAAACTAATCATCCACAACGACGAACTCTCGGAGTAAGTCCTCGTTTGCATTTTATTTTTTGTTATTTTTATTTTTCTTTAATGCATGCATTGAGGACAATGCCTCACTCGAGTTTGGGGGGGATTGTTATTAGTAGTTACCATGTTTAGTTGCATTCATCTTAAGTATTGCATTTAGGATACATAAATTGCTTGTCATACCTTTAGTTGGAACAAGAATTGCCTAGATTTGATGAATATCCGATGATGACTTTGCCAATGCACTTAATTGATAGAATTTTTATTCTAGGATAACCATGGAAACACTAAGAATTTTACTATGATGCTAAATTTGATGAAACACTATTGTGGTTTGATTGATTTAAGGAATTCTAGTGAACTTAGGTTGATAGTTAAAAAATTGGGGGATTAGAATAAAAATTGGATGAATGCTAGAGGTGCCCGAAATTGGCTCTAGCATGTGCTAAAAAATTGATCGCTAGAGGTGCCCAAAACTGGCTCTAGTATGTGCTAAAAATTGATTGCTAGAGGTGCCCGAAACTGGTTCTAGTCGAATAAATTAATTAACTTAAGAAAACTAAAAACAAAACACTAGAGGTGCCCAAAACCGGCTCTAGTTAAAACATGTTAAAAAGAACCCAGTGAAGTAATTTGAAAACCTCTTGTTTGCATAGAATCCAAAAAAATCAACTTGCACACAACTCTGCACACACTCACAAGCATTATAGTTTGATTCCGAGTAACTCCTAAGTTTTCCGAAAAATGAAAAGCCAATCATACTTTGTGCCCCGATTCTAATAATTGAAATCAAGTTCAAAGCTAAGTTTGTGAAAATTGAAGTCTTGGCAGGTAATTATTAGTTTGCATTGCTTGAGGACAAGCAATAGTTCGAGCTTGGGGGTGTGATAAGTGTTCAAAAGTACTATTTTTCTTACCCTTTTTTACTCATATTATTGTTAGACTTAGGCTCATATTAGTTATATAATTAGTTATTCATGCCTTAATCCATGTTTCCTTCCATCGTTGAGCTTGATTGCATAACTTGGTTGTTTTTGTGGGAAAAGATGCTGCTTTGGTGTGTTTTGTGTGTATGTGCAGGATCACTTGGCAAAGCAAGGCTAGAGCTAGTTGCCAGGGCAATGCATGAAGGAGATGTCGAGCTAGTTGCCAGGGCAATGCATGAATGAGACGCCGAGCCAGTTGCCAGGGCAATTGTTGACAAAGAATAAGGTGATATGGTAGTCGAAATTGATGACTAGACAAGCCCAAGATGACGTGGAGCAAAGCTAAATCCCAAAGGAGTTTGATTTCCATGAAGAGGTTAAAGAAGAATTAAATTCCAAGAAGATAGGAGAAGTTCTAGAAGGAATATAATTATAATAAAGAATTATATTCTTTAAGGATAATTTAATTCCAACTTAACTTGCTCCTCAAAGGAGGACTTTGACCTAGCCCTATAAATAGATCACCAAGCCGTCAACTCCAAGGGGAGAGATGAGAGAATTTTCGACAATATCAAGGGCAAGGAGGATTTCGACAAAGCTCCATCCATTCTTTATCTTTTTCTTTCTTGTTCAATTAGGCTCGTGCTAGGGATTCTTTATCTTGTGTTTCTTTGGAACCTAGCCATGAACTAAATCTATTTGGCTAAGGTTATTGTGTCTTGTGGTTTTGAGAAAGTATTGGATTTTGTTTAGGTAATAAGAGTTTGCACTTTTCTATTCAAGGTTTATTCATTCTTGGTTCTTATTCTTGTTTGCGAGTGAATTGGGAGAGGATCTCATAACTTCATCTATTTATCTAATATCGGGAGAGTTAGATTCAAGAAACGAATGAATATGATCTTTATTCAATCTATTGATGATGAAGATTAATCTGGCTTAGGAATAAGTTAAGGATTTCAACGGCTAAGAAGAGCGCAAGATTGGTTGTTGTTCACCCTTGATTCACGCAGGGATGTATTATCAAGGCATGCACAAGTAGCTAGAGTTTCGACTTAGGGATAAGAAGAAACCATTGAAGAACGCTCTGCCGAACCTTGAAGGCTGCTGCCCAAATGCCCAAGTAGTTGCCCAACTAGTCGCCCAAGCAACCATCGATTAGTCGCCAAGGCAACCCCGTTGTGCAAGTTGCCACGGCAACTAAGTTGCCCTTGCACTCTTTTACCAAGACGATCCAATCGGCTATCACACATCAACTCACGATAACCTGTCCTATCTCTCTCATTTGATCTCTTCTATTCTTTTACTTATTTGCTTTCTAGATTAGTTATTAGTTAAAACTCCTATAATTTTCTATTTGTGTTTTTACTTTTTATAGTGCAAGAGATTAGATTCTTGAAGTGGCATCAATCCCTGTGGAGACGATATCTTTTATACTATAACTTGCGACGTGTACACTTGCACAATTGCGGATCACTTATTACGCGCAACAGTAATCATGCAACGCCATAAATCTATATGCTGCACTATTCAAAGCATAACCAACAAAGACTGCATCAAAAGTTTTAGAGCCAGTAATGCTCATTTTAAAAGCAGACAGACCTACTTTAGCTAAACACCATCACATTGTCAAATAATACAAGTTGGGAGCACAACCTTTTCATAATTCATAAGGTGTACATTCTAATCTTTTATGAGGCACTTGATTAAGAATGTGATTTGCAGAAAATACGGCCTCTCCTCACATGTTATCAGACAAACCAAAACTAAGTAGAAGAGCATCATTTCTTTTAGTGTTCGATTTTTCCTTTTGGATATGCCATTTTGTTGTGGGAAATACAAGGCAAAGAACTCATGAATAATGCCTTGTTTTTCACAAACATGTTTAAGAAAATTAGAGTCATATCATTACCTCTATCGGATCTAACGCGTTTTATTTTTCTATCAAGTTGGTTTTTTACTTCTGCTTTGTAGATTAAAAAAGTTTGATTGGCTTCATCTTTTGAACTTAGAAGATAGACTTTAGTAAACCTAGAGAAGTTATCTACAAAAATTATGAAATAATGTTTTCCTCTTTTACTCATAGAGTTCTTAAAATCTACTAGATTCGTATGTTTAAACTCTAAAAGTACAGTTTTTCTTTCAACAACTGGTTTAAAAAAAGGTCTAGTGTGTTTACTCTCAATACAAATTCCACATTTACTAAAGTTATTGTTATTTAGATTAGGTAACAATTTCTTTCTTTCAAGGATTTTAAGGGAGTGGAGATTTACATGTCCTAATCTAGCATGCCATGGATTAACAGATTCAACAGTATAAGCAGAAGTAGAGGCTTTATTATTAACATTATTCATGGTCTCAAAAACAAATACCCCCCACAAAGATAGCCTTTTTCCCACAAAATTACCATTACAGGTGAGCACTAATTTATCGGATTCAAAAACAAGTTTGATTCATGCCTTATTCAAGAGGCCACCACTAATGAGATTTCTACGTAAAGTAGGAACATACAAAACATTACTCAAAGCCAAAGTTTTTCCAGAAGTGAATTTGAGCAAGATTTTTCCTTTACCGAGTACTTTTAACATGTTGAAATTTCCCATGTATACATGTTTATTTTCAGCTACATCTTCAAATTTAGTGAACATTTCTCGATTGACGCAGAAATGTTTGGAAGCACCAGTGTCAACTATCCACTCAGCATGATTTTCTACCAGATTAACCTCGAAAACTACGGCAAGATCGTCTGGATCCTCAATCAAGTTTGCTTGTGGTTTGTTTTCATTTTGGTGATAAGTCCTCGGACGGTCAGAGCGACGAAAGCATTGATATGCCTTGTGTCCTTGCTTGCCACAAACGTAGCAATTCACGGCTTGTTTGATTTCTGATTCGCTCATGGTTTCTTAAAGTTGGTTGCCTTCTTTGATTGAAAGTTTCCTTTCTTCTTTAGATTGGCAGAATTTTTGAACCTATTATATTTAGCACAAGAAGAAGATTCCACGAGATTAGCTTAAAAGATAATTCATTTTTGGGAACAGAATCCTTATCTTTAAGGCGATTTGTGTGACAAATCAGCTCCTCTAAGGAAATGTTTCGCTTCTTATGCTTCAAGATGTTTCGATAGTCAGACTATGATTTGGGCAGCTTTTCAATTAGTACATTCGCCTGAAAGATTTCGCACATCTTCATCCCTTCAACTAGAATAGCGAAAACTAACTTTTCATAAGTGTGAACTTATTGCATGATTAGTACGTCATTATCTAGAATTTCAACCATTCTCCAACAACGTACTTTTTTATTCTTCCATCATTAGCTCCGTACTTCTTTTCTAAAGTCTCCCATATGGATTTGGCGGATTTGTCTTTGATGAACAAATCAAAAAGATTATTGACCATATTGCTAAGAACGTGGCCTCTAACCAACTTGTTGTCTTTCTCGAATTTGGCTAAGATGGTTGCATCAACGTCAGAATTGGTCGGTGCTTTGATTGTATCTGAGGCAATGGTTGTGAGTTCGACAGTTGCGGACGGTTTGAACAGGACATAGTTTACCTCTAGTTGTTCGAAGAAGATGACCATTCTTTGAGACCAACGGCGATAATTGGTTATGTCTAGAGGCTCAAGTTTGGACATATCAGAGATGTACTTGTTGACAGTGTGAGACATTTTTTAGTAAAAATTTACTACTAAATTGTAGAAGATAGATACTACAAAAGAAATGGATTAGCATTGACAAGTACAAAATAATAAAGTATAAAAAATAAAATCAATATTACTGCGTCAGTAAATTTGCCCCGATCGGTATAATCGCAAATATGGACAAACGCCTCCAAGGTTAACACAATACTTTAGAACTCAATTGATTGCTCTTTTAGGAATCGAAAAAGTGGGCAAAAATTGACAAAGGAAAACGATTCGAAGAAGGCTACTGGAGTAGCCTTTTATAGTGAAAATAGCAGGGCTATATTCGTCCTAAAAGGATAAAATATCCCCAAAAATCTACACAATTTTAATTCAAATTTTAAACTAAATTGGCCAACAAATTTGACCTAAAAATAAGGGAATGATTTTGATTCAAACTTTGCATTACTTACATGGTTTTTGATTAAACACAGAACATCCGAAAGTGGCATTGAACTAAGGAAGAAAGTTGCAGACATCATGGCTGGATTTGATGCTGCAATAAGTGATGGTGTTGATGCGCTTTCCATGTCGTTGTATGGCGATCCATCTGAATTCTTGGAAGACGGGAAATTCTGGACCAAGTCCAGGCAGTGTATCGAATGTTTCACCATGGATGTTCACTGTTGGAGCTAGCATACTCGATAGGGAGAGTTCGTAAGTTATGTCTAGCTAGGCAACACGAAGCAAATCGAGGTATTCTCTGAATTTGTCGTCTAGTACTTCCTATCCGTTGATCAATGGCGAAAAGAAAAAAGTGGCCGGTGCATTAGTGGAATATGCGTATGATGCACTCGCACACTACTCCATATTTGTAGTTCTACATCATTGGATTGTTACGAAATAAGTCGCATTCGGTTCGCTTGTATATATTGTGTTCCGTGTAGTATCCTGTGTCAGCCTGGATCAATTGACCCCCAAAAGGCCAAGAGGAAGATTTTAGTTTGTCGTCGAGGAAGCAACGCAAGAACAGACAAAGGAAAGCAGGCTCTTCTTGCAGGTGCAGTCGGAATGATTTTCAAAAACAATGAGACGAGAGGTTACGAACTTCTAGCAGATCTGCACTTTCTGCCAGTAGAACACATAAATTTCACTGATGGTAGAACTTTGTTTGCCTATATCAACTCATCCAAGTACACCATAGCATGTATTACTCCCGTGGAGACGAAAACAGGTTTAAAGCCAGCTCCGTCTATGGCTTCTTTCTCTTCTAGGCGACCCAAAATGTTCGAGCCATCGATCCTTGAGGTTAGTTTTCAATAATGAACAATCTACCCTTCGGTTTAGCATGTAATGTTGTCTGATTTTTATCAAGTATTGTTTCAGCCTGATATGACTGCCAAGAGTGAATATCATTGCTGCTTTCACTGAATCAATCGGGCCGACCGAAGATGAACCCGACAGACAGGCGTAGGATACCTTTTGGTTTACAATCTGGAACTTCCATGTCTTATCCTCATGTTTCCGGTATGTGGCTCAGGAGCCTACACCCCGATTGGAGTCCGGCAACTATAAAATTTGCGATCATGGTCACTGGTACAACCCCTCCTTAACATCATCTTTCTTTCAAACCGGTTCATTTGTTCCAATCCCCTAATACATGTTCTTCTTATCATGTTTCAACTCTAATGCCATTTTGCATCAAGAGCAAGAGACGACTCTGAAAAGTTGGTGGTTGATTCGAGCAACAAGAAAGCAACCACATTTGATTACGGTTCAGGGCACATGAGACCGAACAACACAACGGATCCTGTCTTGGTTACAACTTAATAGTTGGAGATTACTTGAACTTCTTGTGTGCCCGAGGCTACAATCAAACCACCATAAGACTATTTTCGGGCAAGGCGTTTCTTTGTCCGAAGTCATTGCATAACAGAATTAAACTGCCCTTCCATTGCAGTTCAAGGTCGACATATAAAGCGCGTGTCAGATCATCAACTTGAAGTATGGTTTCGGTTAATCCTTCGATGTTAACATTTGAATAAGAGTGGTGAAGAAAAGAGAATTGAAGTGACAATTAAGTCAAATAGTAATGTAGAAACACAAATACACAATGTGATGAGTCCTATTGTGGTGTGGCATTGAAAGATTTCTCTTTAGTTTGGGGGTGAAATTGATCATTCTTATTATTATCGTTCCATTCTATAGAAATATGTATTTTACGAAAACTCGGTCTCAAGTCTCAACTCAAGAAAATAGAAGAAGAAAATACGGTCCAACTATCTCCCAGTCCATGTACTCTTTTTGGAGAAATATGTAAGCGTCGAAAAGTGGACCAAATCTCGAACAATTAGTATTGTCCTAGGAAATTGTCTTTCGAACTTTGACGAGAATTAAAAGGGCTCACAAATCCAGAAACACTTTTGATACTTAGAAAAAGATAAACGAACAACTGCTTAATAGATGACATTTCACAAACGTCTCTAAAAATGAGTTTGAAGATTAACAAAATATATTGTTTGTGATTATATATATAATTCATGTACTGTGAAAACAAAACTTTTTTTTACAAGTACATTAATTTTAGGGTTTAGGAAGTTTTTAGTATTTAGGTTTTAATTTTAGATGTTTAGAATTAAGGATATGATTAGAATTTAGAGTTTAAGATTTAAATTTTAGGGTTTATACGTTAAAGTCTAAGATTTAGAGGAATATGTTAAAAATTTAAATTTTAACATATAAATCTTAAATTATAACCCTAAACTCTAAATTATAATCACAGCTTTTAAAATTTAAATTCTAAAATTAAACTCATAAATTTAAACTTTAAATTAAATTTTCAAACCTTAAAAGACGATACCATATTCAACACATAAAATAATTACCGTAATATATATACTCCCCTAAATCAGCTTACTTGATTAAAAGAACAGATAAAAAAGAGAACAACCCAGATCCAAAATTTCGAAACTAGACATCTGGATTTCTTGACTAATTTTCTTTCTTTCTTGGATTTTTTTAAAATTGAATTATATTTAATAATAAAATATTATAAAAAAATCACATCTCCAACATTAAAAATTCAGTGTAAAATAAAAAATGTAGTAAGATTTAAGAGTGTGATAGACATTAAAATATCAAACTTAACATTTTCAAAACAACTTAAAAAAGCTTCTAAAATTAAATCTAAAAAAATATTATTTTACCTTGAGTGCTATTTGAAGAATTTTTTTCTATTATCTGTTTTTAACATATCGGTACAACCATAAAAAAAGATCATAATATGTACAGTTCGACCTCTTTCGTCGACAAAGAAGCTCGATGACACTCTCACTCGAACTTTAAACTATCAAAAAATAAACTGAAACTGTCATAAAAACAAACAAAAAAACTGTCATACAAACAAACGAAAAAACTGTCATAGAAGCAGATATAGTATAAACTTGACAAAGTAAAACAAAAAAACAGAAAAATATGAAACTAAAATTCATCAGTAAAAATGAATCTTATTTATGTACATAACCAGCAAAACAGCCAACGACCGCCGCTTACAAAAAATAATATTAAAATTTTAAAAAATTTATAACGTCTTAGAGCAAAAAAAAAAAAAAACTACTCTAGTGATCACTCAATTATTGCTCGCGACCTATTTTGACCACCTAACTAAGAATTTCAAAATTTAACCACTCAACTATTTAAATAGCATTCTTAATTTTAATTTAAATAAAATTAATTAACTAATTTGGTGATAATACGTGTCGTTACCTGATTGGATGATTTTAATTTAACTGATGGAATGAAAATTCAAGAATAAAGGAAAAGTGACCTCATGGGTAAAACTCCATAACTTTACCACTACACCAATCCAATCTTAATAAAATAAATTGTACCAGTTTTTATATATCTTATAATGCAATAAATGCTAGGGAATAAAGAATTAAAAATAGTTACAAGGGGACTCGAAAAAATGTATAAAACTGCATTTATTGCATTATAAGATATAAAAATAGTTTGAGTCCCCTTACAACTATTTTTAATTCTTTATTCTCTGACATTTATTGCATTATAAGATATATAAAAATTGGTGCAATTCGTTTCATTAAGACTGGATTAGTGCAGCAGTAAAGTCATGGAGTTTCACCCATCAGGTGGTAACACGTGTTACCACTTGATTGGAGAAAATAAATATATTAAATATTAAATAATAATAATAAGATTAAAATCATCCAATCGGGTGACGAAACGTATCATCATCGGATTGGTTGATTAATTTTATTTATTTAAATTAAAATTAGAACTAAATTGATATAATAAGTAACTAACAAGGACAAAATGTGTAATTATATAAATTTTACTTTAACGGCCACGTCATTTTTTCGTTAGCTTTTAACAGTCGGTAGTTAAAATAAGCCTATATAAAAAGTTAAGTGGTTAAATTTTAAATTATTTTAGTTAAATGATCAAAACATGTCACAAACAATAATTAAATAAGGGTTTTATTTTGATACACAGCCCGTGTAAAATATTTTTACACAACCCTTCTATAAAATCTAAAAATATAAAACCCTAACACCCTAAATTCTAAACCCTAAACTCTAACACTTAAA
Source organism: Hibiscus mutabilis (assembly GCA_019671005.1). Lineage (NCBI taxonomy): Eukaryota > Viridiplantae > Streptophyta > Magnoliopsida > Malvales > Malvaceae > Hibiscus > Hibiscus mutabilis. The sequence goes on from CM033716.1 coordinate 7,996,628, forward strand.
CCCTAAACTCTAACCCTAAACATTAAATTCTAAACCCTATAACCTAAACCCATAAACTTTAAACCCTAAACTAAACTCCTACCCCTAAATTTAAAAAGTACGTATAAACTTTAATTTACACGAACTGTGTATCAAACTTTTTCTCATTCTATAATCATTGTAATAGTTTTCTCTAAAAAAAAAAAAGAAATTGATTAGTTTATTTCTTTTTTAATTTTTATTCTTTCTAGTTATACCCAAAAGAAAAAAAAAAAACAAAGGCATTGAATTTGATTTTTTTTTTGAAGTTAGACAGCCCCAAAGGCCCAAATTTTCCTCTTCACTTTCCAATTTTCCAAGTCACCCCCATCAATCAGATTTCTTCTTCTTCCAGTGCTGTTCCTCTCAGAAAAAAAGTTCTTTTTTTTTTCACTCAGATCCTTCAATTCTGCAACAAGAAATAAATACCCAAATCTTATTTTCTTGTAAAAAAATTCACACAAACCCCAAAAATCCCTTGATTTTTCCTTTTATCTTCGTCTTCCATGTGAGATGGCTTCGACAGGGAACCCAAATCAAGCCATCCCATTTGATGTGCAGAGTTTCTTCAAACCCACAGTTTCCAACCCGTCGAATTCAAACCCTCAGCCGCAAAATCCTTTGCCGTCTCCGTTTCCGTCACCGTCTCCTCCATTCTTTCACCCACAGTATCACCAATTCTACATGCCACCGTCGTCCCCAACCCATTCTAATTACCAAGATGCCAAATCCGTTTCCTTCCCTTCGCCTCCTCTCAGCCCTTACAATGCCGGCAACCAAATTCTCGCCCTTATCAACTCGTCCCCTCAAAACCCTGATCTCCCACCTCCGAATCAGCCACCCAAGCTTCAGCCACCGCCTCACGCTCAGTTTTTGGGGTCTGGGGGTCCCAATGTGGGGCCTTCGAGGGTGCTGAGCTGTAAATTGCCTAGAGGAAGGCGGTTATCGGGCGCTCAGGTGGCGTACGATATCGATACGAGGCTTTCCGGTGAGGTTCAGCCTCAGCTTGAGGTTACTCCAATAACCAAGTATGGGTCTGATCCTCAGCTGGTGCTGGGAAGGCAGATTGCTGTTAATAAGTCTTATATTTGTTATGGTTTGAAAGGAGGCAGTATTAGGATTCTTAATTTAAACACTGCATTGAGGTCTTTGTTTCGCGGGCACATGCAGGTTTATCTCTTTAACTTTATTAACTCTTCATTTTTCTAGTTGTATATTGGATTGAAATGAATGTCTTTGTAGAATATAGTTTAGAGCTTCATGGTATTAATGTGCTTGAATACAAACTTGGGATTTTTATGATAAATGGTGAAATAAATGTGCATTTTAAGTTCTGGAATGTCAAGCTTTGGGTGCATAAGTACTGTTTTTGGATGATTATGATTGTCTATTTGTCAAACTGATAGTTTTATGTTCTCTCAGAGGATCACAGACATGACTTTCTTTGCTGAGGATGTTCATCTTTTGGCTAGGTATTTGTCTTTCTTTAATCAGTAATTTCACTTCTTTTGTATTCTCCTTTTGATTCTTTGTAATACATTTTTCTGCAGTGTGAGTCTAGAGGGAAGGGTATTTGTTTGGAAGACATCTGAAGGTCCAGATGAGGAAGATAAGCCACAGATTACAGGGAAGATAGTTATTGCTGTTCAGATATTAGGCGATGAGGAATATGTACATCCGCGTGTTTGTTGGCACCGGCACAAACAAGTAATGCAACTTTTTTAATGTTCATCCATATTTAGAGGGTTATTATTACTTTTTTTTTTTCTCTTTGTTGCCAATGGTATCACAATCTCATTTTTCAGGAAGTTTTGGTGGCTGCGATTGGAAAACACATTCTGAGAATCGATACTATGAAAGTTGGGAAGAATGAAGTCTACTCAACTGATGCACCTTCACCTCTCCAATGTCCTATTGACAAGTTGATCGATGGGATTCAGTTGGTTGGTAAACATGATGGAGAAGTTACTGATGTTTCAATGTGTCAATGGATGATTACCCGTTTAGTTTCTGCTTCTACAGATGGAACGGTTTGTATTTTCTTGTCATTTTGTTATATTGATTTGTTGATATCTATGTGGTCTCTTACTCTCTCTGTGTTCCGTTGTGGTGTAGTCATGGAACTATCTTGGTTCCTTGTTGTTTAGTGCTGGAATTTTATGTTGAATACCTGGATAACTGTGGTTATGTCAAGGATTCTGTACTTACAAGCTTATGTTATGCAACAGATAAAGATATGGGATGACCGCAAGGCAGTGCCACTAACAGTGTTGAGACCACATGATGGCCGACCTGTTTATTCGGCTACATTCTTAACTGCATCTCACCGACCTGATCATATCATACTCATAACAGGGGTAATGGTTTCCATGTTCTTTTGTGCACGCGTGTCTGCAACTCTGCTTCATGTTTCTGCCTATTGTTATTCACCGACTTGTTCATATAAAGTTCATAGTTGTTCATATTCTTATGATCTGGTTGATATTGCATAGAAGTATGTGCATTTTACCTTTTGACTCCAGTCTGTTTTAAATGGAGTTTTTATTTATTTCTTTATTTTGTTATATATTAAATTTAAGGACTGTGTTTATGGTTTACTTTTCCATGTGAGAATCTTGTTATTCTGACAAATATCCATATATATGATTTTTCATATTATACTTTGATAAAATTTTCCCAGGGGCCCCTAAATCAAGAAATCAAAGTTTGGACTTCAGCAAGTGAAGAGGGTTGGCTACTTCCAAGCAATACTGAAAAATGGACTTGCACCCAGACATTAGACTTGAAGAGCTCTGCTGAACCTCAAATGGAGGACGCTTTCTTCAACCAAGTTGTTGCATTATCTCAAGCTGGCCTTTTCTTACTTGCAAATGCTAAGAGAAATGCTATATATGCTGTACACTTAGAATATGGTTCTTGTCCAGCTGCATCGCACATGGATTACATAGCCGAGTTCACCGTTACTATGCCCATATTAAGTTTTACTGGGACAAGTGATCCTCCTGATGAACATATTGTTAAAATATATTGTGTTCAGACACAGGCTATCCAACAGTATGCTTTGGAATTATGCCAGTGCATCCCACCACCACTGGAAAATATTGGCTTAGAGAAGTCAGATTCAAGCGTTTCACGTGATGCTGCCAACACTGAAGGCTATGATTCTTTTGATTCATCTGGAAACAAACCTTCTGAGTTACCACTTTATGCTTCAGTTCCCAAACCAAGTAAACGAGTAAATAGCTCTGAAAATTTAAGTGCAGCGAGGTATCCTTCAAGCCCGCATTCTACCGCTGACGCAAACGCTGCACAAGAGTTGAATACTTCTAATATTGATCCTAAATCGGCTTCTGCTTTGGCATCAACAGCAGGTGATGCTGATATCGGTTGTGTTGCATCACCTCCAGCACTTCCTCCTAGTCCTAGGTTGTCTAGGAAGCACTCTGGTTTTCATAACCATGAGCAAACTTCCCAGCTTGGTGACCATGTTGGAAACCAACTGGCTGTGGATTTTGCAGTTGACAGACAAATGGACACTGTTCGATCAAATTTGTCTGGTATGCATTCATCAGAAGACGGTTCAAGGAATGATGACAAGAAAATAATATCAGATGAGAAATCTAGTGCATATAACCCACCTATCATTTTCAAGCATCCAACTCATCTTGTGACCCCTTCTGAGATATTGATGGCTGCAACATCTTCTGAAACTACTAATGTCAATGAGGGAAAGAGTGAGGGCGAGGTGCATATTCAAGATGTTGTTGTCAATAGTGATGCACGCAATGCTGAGTTGGAGGTAAAAGTGGTGGGTGAAACAAGATCATCTCAGAACAATGTGTTTGGTTCCCATGGAGGCTCCCAAAATCGGAATTTCGAAAATAGGGAGAAATTCTTTTGCTCTCAGGCTTCAGATCTTGGTCTTCAGATGTCGAGGGAGAGCTCTGCAATGTCAAGGGATGCTTACGTTGTTGATGAATCTCAGAAAGCAGATGGTATTGGTGCATCAGGGTTGCATGTGAAGCCTAATGTTGGTGAGGAAGAAAACGATGATTCCAGAAAAGATCTCTCTGGAAAGGTTTCGGAATCAGCCATGCCTTCTACACATCAACAATCACCAGCACAGGGTGGAAAAGGGAAAAAAAATAAAGGGAAAAGTTCTCAGGCATCTGCTCACTCTTCTCCTTCTTCAAGTGCTTTTAATTCTGTAGATTCTTCCACTGAACCAGGAGCTAATTCCAATCTCCCCTCTGCGGCTGCTGCATATCCTCAAATTGCGGCTATGCAAGAGATGCTTAATCAGGTGATTGCTATAGACAGAAACAATTTTTTTTTTAAAAAAATGGCTACACCTGTATGCATCTGTGTTGTATGCGCATTTCTTCTGTGTGTTAATAGTTAAATTTGCTGGGAATGGTATAGGTACAAGAAAGTACTATCCTTGAGTATCCTCAAATAGTCTTTAAAGTTTTCAGCTGGGTTTATAATCATTGATCATACCATGATTTTGGATAAAAATCAAGCCAGGTTCCTTTATTCATTTATATAAAAGTTCACATAGTTAACTCCATATGATTATCACATTTTCACATATTGTCCCTTGTATGTATTTTGCTAGCATTGCGTTATCTTGATTTTCTAAATTAATGTGGTTTAAATCTTTTTGCTGCACCATATATGGTGTCTTGACCGTGATTTCAATCATTTTGCAGCTAATTACCACACAAAAGGAAATGCAGAAACAAATGTCAAATATTGTGAACACCCAGGTTACAAAAGAAGGCAAAAGGGTTGAGGCTGCTCTTGGGCGGAGCATTGAGAAAGCCCTTAAGGCCAACACTGATGCCCTATGGGCTCGTTTCCAAGAAGAGAACGCAAAAAATGAGAAGCTGCTACGAGAACATACACAGCAGATAACGAGCCTGATCACCAATTTTATGAACAAGGATTTGGCAGTAATGTTAGACAAAGTAATCAAGAAGGAGTTAGCTGGAGTTGGACCAGCTGTAGTTCGTGCCATTACTCCAGCAATAGAGAAAACTGTAACTTCAGCAATCAATGAGTCTTTCCAGGTTAGACTTCTGAAAATCTAGTTCTTTTCCTAAAAAGCTGTCTTAGTGGTATCTAACAAGTGCTTTCCATGACAGAGAGGGGTTGGGGATAAAGCAGTGAATCAACTAGAAAAATCTGTTAATTCAAAACTAGAAGCTATAGTTGCCAGACAAATTCAAGCACAGTTTCAAACTTCTGGCAAGCAAGCTCTCCAGGTTTGCAAACGATCACTACATTTTGGTGATAGCTCAAGAAGCATGTTTCCGTTCTCTTGTTATAAGATCAAATTATTGTCATTCTGCATGTTCCAGGCAATTTCTGGTTATTAATTTATCATCGGTTGTTTTTCTCGTTGTAGGAGGCTTTGAGGACTAGTGTGGAAGCTTTAGTGGTCCCTGCCTTTGAGATTTCATGCAAAGCCTTGTTTGAGCAAGTAGATGCTGCATTTCAGAAAGGGATGGTTGAGCATACGAATGCTGCTCAGCAGCAGTTAGACTCTGCAAATTCTTCTTTGGCAATTACATTAAGGGTATATTTCCGGTGTCTTATTTACTAACTATTTCACTCAAAGACTGGTAATTCATGTTCTTTTTCCAAGATTTATGACATTTCGTGCATTAGATGTTGAAACTAAGAATTATTGTTGGTGTGATGGTATTTTTTGGCGATTTGAGGTATAATAATATTCATTAGAGCATTGCAATACTAATTGTTGCTATAGAGCTCTTGTTTGATATGTGTTTTTTTGAAAGTATTGTTGTTTCATATTTTCCTTTGTAATCTCTCCTAATTGCAGGACACCATAAATTCTGTGTCATCAATTGCTAAAACCTTGAGTGGGGAATTTGCTGAAGGACAAAGGAAAATATTAGCCCTTGCAGCTGCTGGAGCTAACTCAAATGCTGCAACTTCGTTGGCGTCTCAACTCAGCAATGGACCTTTAGGCACTCTACATGACAAGGTAAGTTTGTTTTGTCCGTTTTCTTTGGTTTCACTGCGAGAAACGAATGCTCCATTAAATGCGAATCGCCAAAGCCAAATCTGGCTGTTAAGTATGACTTCTTAAATGAATTTCTATCCGTGCCGTGCCTCAGGTTGTGCCCATGGATCCAACGAAACAGCTATCAAAATTATTATCTGAAGGCAAATACCAAGAAGCTTTCACAATTGCGCTGCAAAGAAGTGACCTCTCTATTGTTGCTTGGGTATGTTCACAGGTAAGATGATATGGAGTCTAAGGTGTCTCGAAATTTCACTTGAAATTCTGGTTGAATTCTTCGCGTTAAAAAACCATTTGTTTGCCTTCATACTAGGTTGATCTGCGCACGATTCTGTCGACCAATCCTTTTCCCTTGAGCCAAGGAGTCCTGCTCGCCCTCCTGCAGCAGTTGGCATGCGACATAAACAAGGACACACCAAGGAAACTCACATGGATGGTAGACGTGGCCACGGCTATCAACCCGGGCGACCAAATGATTGCAATGCACGTGCGACCAATCTTTCAGGAAGCCTACAAGAGAGTGCACGAATTAAGTAGCTCGCCATTGCTTACGGGTGCCGAACACACGAGCATCCGTGCTCTCATTTACGTCATCAACTATGTTCTAATGACATGTAAATGATGATGAAAAACAGGATGAACAAGTTTCTGATTGTTTTCATGTAAGGAGTAAAGGACCCTCTTGATTTGCTGTTGACATTACAGGACATATGGGGTCCTGTTTTTGTTTGTTATCCATAGATGTTTTGGACTGTACGAATTAAAGAAGTATTTCTCAGCAAAAATAAGGAAAAATGAAATGGTCGATGTCAATCAATACCTGAGGCGGCGGCGGCAGTGGTGTTTTTCATCACTATCACCGTCAAGACGCTGTCGCCCCCAACCCAACAAATGAAGTTATAAAATTTAGAAATTGAAAATATAAATTTAAAAAGATTCAACAGTTGAAAAAAGTTATATTTCCAAAAAAAATTGACAAATCAAAAACATGTTTATTATTTCCTGCACAAGTACACGTAAAAACTTTGTTTGTACATGCATTTTTGTTTTAGGGTTTTGATTTAAAATTTAGGGATTTAAGTTAGTAGTTTTGAATTTAGGGGTTATAAATAAAATTTTAAGTTTAGAGTTAAAATTTAAATTTTTAATTATATTATTTTAAATTTTAATCCTTAAATTCTACCTCCAAACTTTAAGTTCTAAACCTATACACTAAAACTTCTAAACTTTAAACCTCAAACTAAAAACTTAAACTTTAAAATTAAAACGCTTGTAGAAATAAATATTTTTAACCACCTTTATATAAGATAATTGACGAATTTAAAATATGTGTAGTTATATGCTTATTTATAGCATCAATCGTCTATTTGTTACAAGATTATCAGGAGTTAATATTTTTATTTTAATATCACATCAACAAATTTAATAGAAGAATTTTAATGTCATTATTTCAAGCAGGAGGATTAAATAACAAATATAAAGCTCTAATAAGAGTAAAATTTGTCTCCTTTTAAATAGAAATTGTTCAAAAAAATAGAGAGAGTCATTGGTGCACTTAGAACGAGCATTGTAAAGTTAAAACATGAAGGTGGCTTAGGCTCCAGGGACTTGGGCAAATTTAATATTACCCTCTTAGCTAAACAAGATTGGCGTCTTGCTACAAATCCAAACTCGCTTGTGGCTCGTTTACTGAGGGCAAAATACTTTTCTTCTTCTACCTTCATGTAGGTTTCATTAGGCTCATCTCCCTCGCTTATATGGCGTAGTATTTGGAGCTTAAAGGGATTGCTTGAGGGTCTGGGTTGGTTAATTGGTTCTGGGAGGTCGGTTTCCATACGAAGTGATTGTTGGCTATTGGACTTGCCATCTCGTCGTGTGTCATCACCAAGAGTTGCACACCTTGAGAGGGTTTCAGACCTTATTTTGTCTGCTTCTAACAGTTGGAATATAGGACTAACCCGCTCATCTTTCGATCTTGTTGAGGCTGATCAAATCATAAAAATTACCTTTCCGAGATTTTCGCAAGAAGATGTTTTGGTTTGGAAGGGTGAAGGCTCGGGGGTCTACTCGATTCGCAGAGGATACAAATTTCTGGTTAATCCGAACTCTGTCACAGAAAGTTCAGATAACCTGTACAACATTTTATGGTAGATTTCTTGTCCTTCAAAGGTGAAAATTTCACTATAAAAAATAATTAGAAACGACTGATCGGTTGCTTTTCTTCTTGTATTTTTAGCCTTATCGGCCACAAGAGAAATCGTGCAGCACATGCTATGGCTTATGAAGGTTTACGATGTTCCTCTGATTATCCTATGCCATACTTCTTCTGTTTTATTGAGTTATTTGATATTGGCTGCAGATGTTGATTTGGTCTCCCTCTGCTCAATTCATGTTGGACTAATTCAAGGTTAAGTATTAGAATCATTTAGTTGATAAATAGATTACTAAATTGGCTTTCTAATAAATTGGGCCTTCCTTCTGTATGTTTACATTTGTGCCTTTGATTGTCATACCTTAATTGTCATTCATATAACCTTTAACTTTAATCGCATTCCTAATTAATCTAAACCGTAAAAGGGAGGTACTTATTAATTCCAATATTTGTGTCGTAACAGTCCGAGCTTAAAGGATGTTGACCAAATATTCGGATTAATCCTTACCATCCCGAGGTAAATGGATTAAAAGTTAACAAAATCATCACATCATACTTAAATGCTTGCATCATGCATAAAGGTGACGTATGGAAGTCGAACCATAAATTAACACGGCAGTTGGGCTTATTCGATGTCGGTTTAATCTATGGTCCGATATATCGTCAACCTTATTAATTAAATGTCCAATTAATTTGAATCCACTAATTCGATAAAGCCCGTGCTATCAAGGTTAATTTTCATCTAAGAATTCCAAATTAAATTCAATATAAATTTCAATGAATTTCATCCTTTTAAAAGCAACAAATATTTTGGTACTGATTTCTAGGCGTGATGGGAGTGTTAATCATTCCCCACGCGTAACCAACTCTCGGACCCTTTCACAACGAATCTCTGGTTTCTTGTGGTGTCTGGCCTACCTTACCCAAGTGGCCGGTGGCGACTCAAAGTTTTCAACGTTTTCAAAAAATTAAGGTTTTCAAAAGAAATCTCCATTAATGATTTAAGGGGATAATTTGTAGCGCCTAATTTAGGTACAATCTAAAGGATTGTTCTATCAGAAAAAGGTCGCTACAGCATGGTGACTCAGTTGGGGACTGTTTTTGCAAAACAAAAGAGAGTTAGGCCAAAGAAAAATTGTTTCTCTTAAATAATGGAAATTATTGGGATTTCGATTGATTCTAACCAGGATGATTCTTCTTTGAAAATGTGATCGAGATTGCACAGGCTTTGATAATTGGTGGTCCTCAAATTAATTCTTCAATTAATTTTTAAGGAGTCACCGACATGTGTTGCATCATATCATTAAGCTCTATACTCGAGCTCCTTCCTTTAAGTGGGAGTAAAACGCCACGTACCCACGTGAGTAGCTCTCCACGGGTCAGTAATTTACTCCCGAAATCCACGCCTTTTGACACGTGAGCAGCCCTCCACGTTATCAGGTCATGCTTTCTCTCGAATCGAAACCAATTCGCAAGCTTATAATGGGCAAGAATTGGATTGTTGTTGCCTTAGTAGGCAATAAGATAGGTTCGGGTACCTTTAATTAGAACCGAAACCATGTGTGAGAATTTAAGAAACCCGCCTTTACTAGAGCCATACGAATAACCTTAGCGAACTAGAACTCATGTGGTTAGGTTTCTTTCTTTGTTTAAATTGCTTATGTTTATCTTTTCTCTCTTTCACGTTTTTATCTCATGACTAACTCTTCTCTTTTCTTTCTTTACCTTGTTACTCTTTTGTTTTGCATATTGTCGTCATATCATAAAGAGCACATTGAGTTGGAAATAGTCTGAAGTTAAAGGCTAGATTGATGGGAGACCTAGTTCGCAGCAATGATGAAAAGAACTCTGACGTACAAATATAGTCCGAAGGGGAACAGTTGCATGATGGAGACAATATTCCTGCCGGGTTCAGGTCAACAGTGGCAACAAAGACATTTATGAATACAGAATACAATGACACTTCCGGGCTGAAGACAGTGTGGAATAGTTGGGATTTGGAAACGATGTGCACTTTCAGTAGAGAATATGGTGATATTGCATGTTTGTTAGGTGTTCTAGTGGATCAGGTACTATTGCAAGCCTTGGTGAGGTTCTGGAATCCTGCCTATAGTTGTTTCACGATCGGTAACTTTGATTTAACTCTTACGATTGAGGAATATCAATACCTTTTAAACTGTGAAAAGATTGCCGAAACTCGGGTATACTCGAAGCCTAGTAAGAACAAAGCCTTTCGGGGCAAGCTCAAGAGATTCTCGGACATGTTGGAATCCTAGGTCGAGCTTTAGGTCACTACTTGGAACGGTAAGGAATATCTCAAGTGGGATGGGATTCTAGCCCTAGCTTCTGTATACCCGATAGGCCGAGTTTAGCGGGATCTCTTTGTATTGTTAATTTATGGGTTAGTGCTTTTTCCCGGGCAAGGGGGCTAATTGATCCGGCAGTAGAGAATATGGTGACATTGCATGTTTGTTAGGTTTTCTGGTGGATCAGGCACTATTGCAAGCCTTGGTGAGGTTCTGGAATCCTGCCTATAGTTGTTTCACGATCGGTAACTTCAATTTAACTCATACGATTGAGGAATATCAAGATCTTTTAAACTATGAAAAGATTGATGAAACTCGGGTATACTCGAAGCCTAGTAAGAACAAAGCCTTCTGGGGCAAGCTCAAGAGATTCTCGGACATGTTGGAATCCTGGGTCGAGCTTCAGGTCACTACTTGGAACGGTAAGGAATATCTCAAGTGGGATGTGATTCTAGCCCTAGCTTCTGTACACCCGATAGGCCGAGTTCAGTGGGATCTTTTTGCATTGTTAATTTATGGGTTAATGCTTTTTCCCCGAGCAAGGGGTAATTGATCCGGCAGTGTTGGACGTGTTTGACTATTTGAGTGGTGGGACCAATTCGGTGCCTGTGATTTTAGCCGAAACTTTCCAATCTCTGAGGTTTTGCCGGGAGCATGGCGGGGGTTGTTTCCACGGATGCCCACAACTTTTGACGGTATGGTTCTATAGTCACCTATGGTCAGATGCTAACTTTTCAAAGCTTCTCTACAATGGCAGTTTCCCACCTTTAGAAGAATTTCTGCGAAGGTAGATTGACCCACCCGAAAATCTAAGGAAGTTTGGGTAGATGTTCTTTGCAACCTAAAAGAGGAAGATATAGTTTGGAGGGATCCGTGGCTTTCTACAAGGAGTATCCTCTATAGGTGCGGGATACACTCTTGGGTGCCATTACTTGGACTTTAGGGGCACACTGCTTATGCTCCTCTTATGGTTTTGAGACAGTATGGCTCGAAGCAATTTGTACCGGCTACCAAGGGTTTGAATGAGTTCAATATGAATTATGAGAAGGAAAAAGGCTACAAGGCAGTGGTGCATGATGTTTCTTCGGCTTGGAATAATGCAAAATGGGTCATATTCATGAATGCTACCCATATGACCACTCCCGAGTACGAGGCATGGAGATTCAGTCGTGTCAATGACAACATTCCCCAATTGAATCCCAATAGAAAAAGGTTAATGGAGGAGAGGTTGGCCACACTTCCTACCGAGGTCGAGTTGATGAGAAAATAGCTTGAAGATGAGCAAGAGAGGTATCTCAAGCTCGAAGAGAAAGCTCGCAAAGAAATATTCGATTTTGAGTTAGAGAAGATACAGTTTGAAGGAATGGTTAAAGGTCTACAAAAGAGAAATAATGAATTAGAACTTGAGCTCAAGTTAGAAAAGGAAGAGATTCAGAAACTCAAGAGGATAAGCAAAAGCAAAAGAGTTGTGGAAGGTGCATCAGGCGAAGGGTTAGAGCTCCGATTCAGGGAGGAGAAAGCGAGAGCCGAGAATTATAAAAGGATGTATTGTGAGAACAGGGACTAGGTGATCACTTTAACACAAGAAATGAAGAACCTGTACACTTCTCACTCTAGACAGCTCGAGAAAGAACGTCGCCAAAATAAAGCCTTGAAGGATCAGGTTAAGTGTCTGGAGAAGTCTCTTTTCAAGCACAAGGGTTCGACTAGCAAATTAAAAGTAAGTAATTTAGAGAACCAGGCTTTAGGGGCTCGCATTGAAGAGTTGGAGACTAAGGTTCAACAGCTCAAGGATTATGTGGCAAGCTTTAGGGGAGCAATTCAAGTACGCCCGATGCCAGTTTGGAGCAACTATATTTCGCTGCCTATACCATTTGGAGGTAAGAACAAGAGTTAGCACAATGGATGATTCGAATGAAAGGAGTTGCCCAGAAGATACAACTCTTGCAGAAGATGCTACTAAACTTCATGATTGTGTCGACGATGATTCTGAAGAAGGATAGGGGATCGTTTGGATTTTGAGAGAGATCATTGACCTCGATACTACCCTGAAGCCATATGTTTAGTTGGCTTTCTTTGGTTATTGTACCAAGACTATGTTTCTATTAATGAAAGTCGTTTAACGATGATATTTGCCGAACTCAGTGTTGCTCATTGCATTCATGCATAATTCATTTATTTGCATTATTTGTTTTGTCACAAATAATTGACTAAAAAGCTTTCTGTTTCAGAGAAAACAAAAAAGATTGCATTTTGGTTCTTTAAAATTACCATCATTCCACACCCATATCATACTCGTCTACGAGCGAAGCGAATGGAGGAAGGTTTCGCAAAGTTGGAAGCCGATCTACATGGCCAAATGGAACGAACCCAACAAGAATTAAGGGACACCATTCTCAAGTCCCAGCAACACATGATGAAGGAAATATCTCAGTTGTTGCAAGCCCGGCTAAGGTAGGAGTCGAGAGACAAGGGTATCGTCGAGAGTCATGCCCAAAACTCAGGGGATCGCCTTTATGCCCAAACCATCAAGAATCTTCTGCTCATTGATCCTTCATCGAATCCTACACAAGGTGCATCTGTTTCTCATACTGGTGCAGTAGCTCAAACTCAACTAGGGGTGACCTTCAGGAATCCCAAAATTATCGGGGACGGCATCCCAGATTTTGACGAATTGGAAAAATTAAACCAAATGAAAGCGGAGTTCACTAAGCAACTAGAGGATACTCGGAAAGACCTAGAAGAAAAGTTCCGAGTGAAGGAAGACGAGGATGACCCCTATGGGTTAAGTGCTAGGGAGCTCAGTTTGGTTCACGATGTGGAGATCCCATATAAGTTTAAGGCCCTATATTTTGAGAAGTTTGATGGAAGCACCTGCCCGTCTGCTCATATAGTGATGTTTTGCCGGAAAATAGCTGGATTTACCAACAATGAGAAGCTCTTGATTCACTGTTTTCAGGACAGCTTAGTAAGATCTGCTTTGAGGTGGTATAACCAACTACCAGGGCTCAAATCAAGTCGTGGAGAGATCTGGCGAATGCTTTTACTAATTAGTATAAGCATGTAACCAACATTGTTCCTAACCGACTGTAGTTACCAAGCATGGAACAAAAGTGCAACGAGACCCTTCGTGAATATGCTCAAAGGTGGCGCGATGTGGCAGCCTAAGTCCAACCACCGCTTTATGAGCATAAGATCTCTCTAATGTTCGTAGATACACTAAAATGAACGCTTTATGATCGGTTGATCAGTAACCCTATTAGTAACTTTACAGAAATGGTCATGACTGGCGAACGCATTGAAGCGGCCATCAAGAGCGAAAGGATCGATGGAGGGGATCATTCATGAAAGTAGTTTAAGAAGAAGGATCATGAAGTGAATAACACCAACGCTTTTGAGAAAATCAAGAACTTCACCATTTCCCAGCCACATGCCCCAGCAGGGAATTCCAGAAACTTCAACATGAGAGAAGATAAGGGACTTAAGAAGGAAATAGATGATAGGTCTTTCACACCTTTTCCAATTACCTATAAAGAACTCTACTCGCAGTTATACAAGGTCAATCCAGTCCGATCATACTATGTTATTCCTTACAACCCACCATACCCGGCTTGGTATAACCCTAAGGAACACTGTGAGTATCATGCGATGTCCCAGGATATTCAATTGAAAACTGTATAGCATTCAAAAAGTTCATTCAGAATCTAATTCGAACTGGGGTGCTACAGTTGGGGGAACCCAATATGGCCAACAATCCATTGCTGAATCACGGGGGACAGTGTGTAAATACTATCGAAAACGAGTACGCTGAGAAGGCCAAAAGGAATGTGTCTGAAGTCCAGTCTCCCTTGAGATGGGTCTTTCAGCAGTTATGCATGGCGCACCTTATAAATAAAAGAATGATGTTGGTCAAAGAAGGATATGGCCCATACTGTGAGTACCACCAATTAAGAGATCACGATATTCAGCATTGTGAGAAATTCCGTTATTTAATCAAAGTTATGATGGATAACAAGGAGATTGAGTTTTTTGAAATGGAGAAAAGAGAAAAAGAAATTGAAGTTTGTGCATCAGAGAGTCAAGAAACTAGATACAGTGCGAAGAGACCACTTGTCTTCGGTCTCAGGACGGGTGAAGCAAGTGAACCAAAAGTGGCTCCCAAAATTATAGTTGCTACCCCAAAGTCTTTTCCTTTCAAGGACACAAGGATGGTCCCATAGAATTACGCCGCGAGCGTCACGATTCTGGGCTCGTCTAGTGCACAAGAGGAAAAGATGACAATGGAGACAAAACCTGCTCAACCGAATAGCGGAGAAGTAAGCGATGTGGGGCACCTCACAAGAAGTGGTCGATGCTACGTTCCAGAAAACCTAAGGGATCCAAAGGAGAAAAGCCAGGAAGTTGGAGCAGAATCTGAGAAATTGTTCGGAGAAGACCCACCTTCAAAAGTCAATGAGCTATTTACAGAAATGCAAGCACAAGAGTTTTTGAAATTTTTGAAGCACAATGAGTATAATGTTGTCGATCAACTCCGAAAACAACTAGCTCACATTTCAGTACTTGATCTGTTACTAAATTCAGAAAAGCATCATAATGCATTGTTAAAGGGTTTGAATGAGACATTCGTTACAAAAGATATATCTGTTGGGAGATTGGATCATATTATCAGTCATATCACTGACGTCAATCACATTACTGTCAGTGATGATAAAATTCCAAGGGAAGGTACGGGGTCCGTCAAGGCCTTGAACATCACCACTCACTGTAAATGTTATGTGCTGCCGAGCATTTTGATTGATAATGGCTCTGCATTGAATGTTATGCCATTAGACACACTACAACGACTACCAATCGACAGCTCGCATATAAAACCATGTCATAATACGGTGTGAGCCTTCGACGGGACTCAAAGAGATGTGGTTGGGAAAATAGAAGTACACATGCTCATTGGTCCCACTGAATATGTGGCCGATTTTGTGGTCATGGATATCCAGCCATCTTACAACTGTCTGTTAGGAAGGCCATGAATACACTCGGCCGGCGCCGTTCCGTCCTTACTCCATCAAAAGTTAAAGTTTGTCACCGAGGGGAAGTTAGTAATGGTGAATGCCGAAGAGGACATCATCGCTTCAGTGACTCCAGATACACCATACATCCCTACTGATGGAGAAGCAATGGAGAGCGCCTTTAGAGCCTTAGAACTTATCAATGCTACTTTTGTTGCTGAAGTGAGCAAAGTTCTATGGCCCAAATTTTCAAACTGCACTAAGATGATGGTATTCGAAACCCTGGGAAGATGAGCGAGAAAGAATAAAGGCTTGGGGAGGAATCTACAGGGGCGTCTTCGTCCCGTTAGTGTAATTCATAAGGTGGATCGCTTCGGACTTGGCTATAAGCCTAATTTTCTGCAAAAGAGACAAGAACGGAAAAACAGACAAGAACAGAGGAAAGCCAGGTTGAGAGGGGAAGACATTCCCTGGGCTCCCTTAACCTACTCACAATTCAGAGCTATCTTCATATCTGGGGGGATCCGAAATCCAGAGGAGGATATCCGAGAGGCAAACCATGGGGATGAAAGGCGCCTCCAAGAAGAGCTGATCAGTGAGGCTTTAGAAGAAATGAACATGAACATGATTGGCGGCAGAAGCAAGGCTAATCGATTTTTGGCCAGAATTCGCCCGTGCCTCCCAAGAGAAGAGCTTAACAACTGGACCTTCAGGGTCGTGCCATCATTCAATAAGGGGCAAATCAAAGTAATGCCTAGAACTACTCCGTTACTTTGACCCGAAAGTAACGGACATCTTTTGTATAAAAGGGGTAACTATGTCATGTTCATCTACTTTCAATGAAATATACTATGTTTACCTTTTCTTTCTCAAATGGAAAACATGGAATTCATTTCATTCTATTTCATTCATTCATTATTTATTTATTTACCTATTCATTTATTTATTGATTAACTATTTATTCGCGTCATAAACTATAATTTTCATTTCCCAATACGCACTTTCAAAATTGTGCATGCCTCTTAATATAAACTGTATGAACGATGTGGAACCTAATCCTAAAGTAGATTTTGAATGACCCATGTACTTGGCGGAGATAGGGGAAGAAAATGATGAGATTCCCAATGAGCTGCTAAGAATGATGGCTGATGAGGAGAAGCAAATCTTTCTGCACCAAGAGAAGATAGAGATCCTAAATTTTGGGACTGATGAAGAAAGGAAAGAAGTAAAGATCGGAGGTACCCTATCACCAGAAGTCAGAAAGGTATTAGTGAAACTGCTTGTAGAATTTAGAGACGTGTTCGCATGGTCATACCAAGATATGATGGGCTTAAACTCGAACATCGTAATACACAAGCTTCCCATTATGTCAGAATGCAAGCCCGTCCAGCAAAAGCTTCGAAGAATGAGAATTGACATGTTACTCAAAATTAGGGAAGATGTGAAGAAACAGCTCGAGGCCATATTTTTGGAAGTATCTAAGTACCCAAAATGGGTAGCCAATATCGTCCCGGTACCGAAAAAGGATGGAAAGGTGTGTATGTGTGTAGATTATAGGGACCTTAATAAGGCGAGTCCCAAAGACAACTTTCTTTTACCCCATATTGATACTTTAGTGGACAATACTGCGAGGCATGCCTGGTTCTCGTTCATGGATGGCTTTTCGGGGTACAACTGGATTAAAATGCATCATGAAGACATGGAGAAAACCACTTTTGTGACCATGTGGGGCACATTTTGTTACAAAGTGATACCATTTGGATTAAAAAGCGCCGGGGTAACTTACCAAAGAGCCATGGTAACCTTGTTTCATGATATGATACATAAGGAAATCGAGGTATACGTGGATGACATGATAGCCAAATCTAAGACCGCGGAGGAGCACATCCAAAACTTGAGAAAACTCTTCCAAAGGCCAATAAAGTACCAGTTAAAGCTCAACCCGACTAAATGCACCTTCGCAGTTACATCAGGGAAGCTTTTGGGCTTTGTGGTAAGTTAGAAGGGCATCGAGATCGACCTCGACAAGGTGAGAAAAATTCAAGATCTTTCACCGTCGCGAAGACAAAAAGAGGTCCGAGGATTTTTGGGGAGGTTAAACTACATCTCCTGGTTCATATCTCAATTGACTAATAAGTGTGACCCCGTCTTCAAATTATTCTGAAAGAATAACCGGGGGGTCTGGGATGAAGATTGTCAAGAGGCACTATAAAATATCAAGAAGTATTTGACTGATCCCCCAATTCTAGTAGCACCAGTGCCAGATAGACCGTTGATCGTGTACTTGACAGTCTTTGAAAATTCTATGGGGTGTGTACTTGGACAACACGATGACTCAGGCAAGAAGGAAAGGGTAATCTACTATTTTAGCAAGAAGTTCACCGATTGTGAAACACGATACCCGTCAATTCAGAAATTATGTTGTGCCTTAGTATGGGCTACTAAGAGGCTATGGCAATACATGTTGTATCATACCACCTGTTTAATGTTAAGTGTTCAAAAGTACTATTTTTATGACCCTTTTTACTCATATTATTGTTAGACTTAGGCTCATTTTAGTTGCATTATTAGGCATTCATGCATGTTTTAATGATTTTCTTCACCGTCATGCTTGATTTATTAATTTGGTTAATTTTGGTGGAAAAAATATACCGTTGGTATATGTTTTTGTGTGTGCAAGATCAAATTGCCCAAGCAATCAAGAACTACTGTGGAAATTAAGGAAGAAAACTAAAGGGTCTGCCAAGGAAATCAAGCTGATTTCTGAAAGCCATGCCGAGCGGATTATCGAGGCAATGGAGGATAAGATGAGGTGGCATCCGATTTGATGACTGGATAAATCCAACATGTTAGAGATAAATGGCATGAAGCAAGGATAAATCCTAAAAGAGTTGGAGTTCCATGAAGAAATCGAAAGGAGATCAAAGTCCAAGAGTTTTAGGAGGAATAAAAAATAATGCTAAAAGGAATTTAATTCTTTTATTGTATTTAATTCCAACTCAAATTCCTCCTCAAGAAAGACTTTGACCTAGCCATCTCCTATAAATACAAGCCCTAGCTGCCAACTTCAAGAGAGATGCAATTAGAGAGAGCAAATTGGGGCTATTTGAAATCTTTATCTTTTTCCTCTTTGTTCGATTAGATTCATGCTAGGGAATTTTTATCTTGTGTTTCTTTTGCACCCGACCATGAACTAATTTTATTTGTCTTTGGTTATTGTGTTTTTGTGGTTGTGAGAACGATTGGATTTGTTTAGGTATTGATTTTGCAATTTTACTTCAAAGTTTGTTCATTCTCTGTTCTTAAATTTTGCGAGTGAATTGGGAGAGGATCTCGTGAATTCATCCATTTATCTAATATCGAGAGAGTTAAATTCAAGTAACGAATGAGCATGGTCTTTATTCAATCAATCGATGGTGAACACTAATTCAACTTAGGGATAAGTTACGAATTTCAACGGCTAAAAGGAGCGCAAGATAGGTTGTTGTCCACTCTTGGTTCACGCATGGATGTATTATCAAGGCATGCACAATTACAGTGTTTCGAGTTAGGGATAACAAGAAACCATTGAAGAATGCTTCGCCGAACTTTGAAGGTTGTCGTCCAATTGCCCAGACAATCGCTCTATTCCCAATTGCCCAGGCAGTCGCAGACTTACCCAGGCAGTCGCAGACTTACCTAGGCAATCGTAGATTTGCCAAAGCAATCAGACTGGTTTCAATTGTTGAGCAATTGAGCTACTCTAGCACTCAGTTACCACGACGGTCCATTCAATTATCATACCACGACTCATGATAACCCGACCTACTCTCTCTTATTCAATTATATCTTTCTTTTATTTAATTGCTCTTTTATTTTACTTGTTAATTAGAACTCCTACAATCACCTACCTGTGTTTTTACTTTCAGTGCGAGAAGTTAGATTCTTGAAGTAGCATCAATCTCTGTGGAGACGATATCTATACTATACTATAACCTGCAACGTGTACACTTGTACCAATTGCGAAGCACTTAATACGCGCAACAAGTTTTTGGCGCCGTTGCCGGGGATTGGCAATAACGACTTTGTTTTTAATTTCTTGCACCTTTGTTTCTTTTTATTTTTGTTTTATTGTTGATCTGTTTCAAGGGGTTAACATTCATTGGTTTTGCATCTGTGTATGACCAGGGCGAGACCAACTGCACAAGACTACCCATTCGAACCCAAGATAGAATGAGTTCTTCATCAAAGAAGACGAAAACAACAAGCAACAATGGCAGAACAACCTGTTAATCCAGAAGACAATCTAAATGCCGACGGTAATTTGAATGCCGTAGCAAGAGGAGGAGTTCAACGACCTGTGCGAAACAGGCCTATTCGAGACTACTTAGAGGAAGATCTCAATGGTCTCAAACCAGGAGTTGTCACACCGGAGATAGAAGCCGCCCATTTTGAATTAAAACATGTGATGTTCAATATGATTAACACAATTGGTCAATTTGGCGGCTCGGCAACTGAAGATGCCAGAAAATATCTCAAATTATTTCGGATCTATAGGATCTTGGACAGATTTGTGTCGTGATTTTATTGTTAGATTTAGTTATACGAATATGACTGATAAGTTACGTAATGATATTACTTCTTTTCAACAGGCAGATGATGAATCTATGTACAAGGCTTGGGAGCGATACAAAGAGCTTTTACACAAATGTCGCATGCACGGATTCCCATTGTGGACGCAAGTGATGATGTTCTACAACTCACTGAACACGCCGACAATGATGATGCTAGATGCCTCAATAAATGGCATACTCCTTGACAAGTCGCTTGAGGAAGTAATAGAGATTCTAAACCGTCTTGCCAAGAATGATTATCAGTTTTCAACCACACGAAGGGGAATAGTCAGACGCAATGTCACAATTAATAAGCTTGATTCATCAGGCTCTATTTTTGCCCAATTGGCGGCTTTAACCAATATGATTAAGAACATGCAGCGACCAAGCAACACAAATGAGGTCAAGGTGGTTGGTTTATTTTGTGAATTATGTAATGGTAACCATGATTCTTCTGAGTGTCCGTAGAATCTAGAATTTAGCTTCTACGTTGGAAACTACAACCGAAACAACAATGTGATGTCCAACACTTACAATTCAGCATGGAGGAAGCAGCCCAACTTCTCATGGAGTAATCCCAACAATGCCCTCAACTAGAGCAGTCCGAATGCACAAGCAACAGGATTTCAGCAGAATTTGCCACGGCAATAGATGCCATAGATGACACAACAACAATTGACAACATCCAGTTCTTTGGAAAATTCTCTCAATGCTTTCATGTTAAAAACTGAATCTTATATGGTAGAGAATAGTAATTTCATGAAGAAGACTGATGTTTTATGAACAAGACGGAGATGAGATTGCAAAATCAAGAGGCATCCTTGAAATCGTTGGAGACACAAGTCGGGCAATTCACTCAGAACATGAATATGAGACCACCAGGCGGTTTACCTAACGATACTGAAGTCGCAAAAGGAGCGAACAACGAGCATTGCAAAGTAATCACCACTAGGAGTGGCCGACAACTTAAGGAAACCCAAGCTCACTCAATAGAGAACACTCAACAAAAGGAGTAACCCCTTATCCAGACAAATGAATCCAGCAACAAAACCTCCAATAAAAATGACGAGTCAGAAATTACAAAGACAACTCCACATGCTCATGCCTCGGCAAGTCCTGATGCCAAGGCAATACCAGATATCCATACCTGGGCAAGTCTTGATACCTCGATAATTTCGTCAATCAAATTCCAAACCAATGAAAAGATTGAGGATATCCGAGTTCCACCGCTATTCCCACAGAGTTTGAAACGGCAAAAGCAAGAATACTAGTTCAAGAAATTCCTTGACATCTTGAAGCAAGTCCACATCAACTTGCCATTGGTTGAAGCAATAGAACAAATGTCGAACTATGCTAAGTTCCTTAAAGACATTGTCTCTAAGAGGACTAGGCTAGGGGAATTTGAAACAGTTACTGTGACAGACGGATGCATGGCTATGCTACATAATCGCATGCCACCCAAGCTTAAAGATCCCGGTAATTTCACAATACCGTGTTCGATCAAAAATTACTATATCGGGAAAGCATTATGCGATCTTGGAGCAAGCATAAACCTCATACCGAAATATGTTTTCTAGAGATTGGGAATAGGGAAGGCAAGACCAACAACAGTGATGCTACAACTTGCAGATAGATCCTATGTGCATCCAGAGGGAAATTGAGGATAAAAGTTGATAAATTTAATTTTTTCCGCTGATTTTATTATTTTGGATTGTGAAGCAGATAAGTTCGCACCCATTATCCTTGGGAGACCGTTTTTAGCAACGGAAAGGACCTTGATCGATGTTGAGAAAGGAGAACTCACCATGAGGGTAAACGGCCAGCAAATGAAGCTTAATGTTTTCCAAACCCTCAAGCATGCCGACGATCTAGAAGAGTGCCAAGTCATCCGAGCCACAATTGAATTCAATTTCGACATGGAGAAAGATTGCCTTAACAGTTACCTCGACAATTGTATTGTCGAACCTAAGGAAATTGAAGAGTCGGGCGATGAAGGGCATGATGAAGCCAATTGGATAACAAGTCGTCCAGGTAAGTATTTTGAACCATTGGACTACTCAGGTAAGGAAGGTAAGACCAAAAAACCTTATATTGAGTAACCTCATATTCTTGAATTGAAACCATTGCCAGGGCAATTAAAATATACTTATTTGGGAATCAATAGCACCTTGCCTGTAATAATCTCTTCTAAGTTGCAGCCTGAACAGGAAAAGAGGTTGATCGACATGTTGGCATTGCACAAAAAAGCAATAGGATGAACAATTGCTGAATTGAAGGGAATTAGCCCAGTAGTGTGTATGCACAAAATCCTATTAGAGGATGATCACAAACCAACAATTGAGGCACAAAGGAGGCTTAACCCTGCTATGAAGGAAGTCGTGAGGAAGGAAATCATCAAATGGCTTGATGCTGGTATCATATACCTTATCTCTGATAGTACATGGGTAAGCCCGGTACAATGTGTACTAAAAAAGGGAGGTATAACTGTGGTAAGCAATGAACTAATCCCAACTAGGACCGTGACCGGTTGGAGGGTTTGTATGAATTATCGCAAGTTAAATAAAGCTACTAGGAAAGATCACTTTCCTTTACCATTTATTGACCAAATACTTGACCAACTTGCAGGTAAATGTTTTTATTGTTTTCTTGATGGCTACTCAGGTTATAACCAAATTGCCATAGCACCAGATGATCAGGCAAAGACCACTTTCACATGCCCGTATGGTACCTATGCTTTCAGAAGGATGCCGTTTGGATTATGCAATACTCCAGCAACTTTCCAGAGATGTATGATGGCGATTTTCTCCGACATGGTAAAAGATTCCCTGGAAATCTTTATAGACAATTTTTCGGTATTCGAAGACAACTTCGACAATTGCCTCGACAATTTGGAGAAAGTGCTAACACGATGTGAAGAATCCGATCTAGTGCTCAATTGGGAGAAGTGCCACTTTATGGTAGATGAAGGTATAATGCTCGGTCACAAGATCTCATCCAAAGGAATTGAAGTCGACAGAGCCAATGTGGAAGTGATCGAAAAATTACCACCACCAAATTCGGTCATAGGAATTTGAAGCTTTCTCGGTCATGCAGGTTTTTACATAAGGTTTATTTATAATTTTTCTAAAATCTCTAAACCTTTGTGTAACTTGCTTGAACAGGACAAAGCCTTTAATTTTGATTACTCATGCATCCAATCATTAAGAAGCCTTGAAGAAGCAACTTACCTCGGCACCCATTATCGTTCCGCTTGATTGGACCCTACCATTTGAACTCATGTGTGACGCAAGTTATTTCATTGTAGGAACCGTTCTAGGGCAGCGTACATGTAAGACTTTTCATGTGATTTACTACGCTAGTAAAACTGTAAATGGTGCACAATCGAATTACACCACGATAGAGAAAGAATTACTAGCAGTAGTCTTAGCATTTGATAAGTTTCGTTCCTACTTGATTGGTACTAAGGTAATCGTTTATATTGTGCAAGTATACACGTTGCAAGTTATAGTATAAAAGATATCGTCTCCACAGGGATTGGTGCCACTTCAAGAATCTAGTCTCTTGCACTGTGAAAAGTAAAAACACAAATAAAGGATTATAGGAGTTTAACTAATAACTAAACTAGAAAGCAATAAAGTAAAAGAGTAGATGAGATCAAATTAGAGCGAGATAGGCCAGGTTATCGTGAGTTGAGGTGTGATAGTCGATTCGATCGTCTTGGTAAAAGAGTGCACGGGCAACTCAGTTGCCGTGGCAACTTGCACAACGGGGTTGCCTTGGCAACTAATCGATGGTTGCCTGGGCAACTAGTTGGGCAACTTCTTGGGCGTCTGGGCAGCAACCTTCAAGGTTCGGCAGAGCGTTCTTCAATGGTTTCTTCTTATCCCTAAGTCGAAACTCTAGCTACTTGTGCATGCCTTGATAATGCATCTCTGAGTGAATCAAGGGTGAACAACAACCAATCTTGCACTCCTCTTAGCCGTTGAAATCCTTAACTTATTCTTAAGCCGGATTAATCTTCACCATCAATAGATTGAATAAATATCATATTCATTCGTTTCTTGAATCTAGCTCTCCCGATATTAGATAAATAAATGAAGTTATGAGATCCTCTCCCAATTCACTCGCAAACAAGAATAAGAACCAAGAATGAATAAACCTTGAATAGAAAAGTGCAAACTCTTATTACCTAAACAAAATCCAATAGTTTCTCACAACCACAAAACACAATAACCATAGCCAAATAGATTTAGTTAATGGCTAGGTTCCAAAGAAACACAAGATAAATAATCCCTAGCATGAACCCAATCGAACAAGAAAGAAAATGATGAAGAAGGAGGCTTGTCGAAATCCTCCTTGCCCTAGATGCTTGTCGAAAATTCTCTCCTCTTTCCCTCCTTGGACTTGTCAAAATTCCCCTCTCTTGCTCTCTCTAGATTCTCGAAATCTCCATCTTATTTATAGGGCTAGGCCAAAGTCCTTCTTTAAGGAGGAAGTTAAGTTGGAATTAAATTATCTTTAAAGAATATAATTCTTTATTATAATTATATTCCTACTAGAACTTCTCCTATCTTCTTGGAATTTAATTCTTCTTTAATCTCTGTATGGAAATCAAATTCCTTTGGGTTTGGGCTTTGCTCCACGTCATCTTGGGCTTGTCTAGTCATCAATTTTGACTACCATATCACCTTTGCTCTTGTCAACAATTGCCATGGCGACTGGCTCGGGGTTTTCTTCATGTATTTCCCTGGCAACTAGCTCGGCATATCCTTCATGCATTGCCCTGGCAACTAGCTCTAGCCTTGCTTTGGCAAGTGATCCTGCACATACACACAAAACACACCAAAGCAGCATCTTTTTCCACAAAAATCACCAAGTTATGTAATCAAGCTCAACGGCGGAAAGAAACATGAATTAATGCATAAATGGCTAATTATGCAACTAATATGAGCCTAAGTCTAACAATAATATGAGTAAAAAGGGTAAGAAAAATAGTACTTTTGAACACTTATCACACCCCCAAACTCGAACTATTGCTTGTCTTCAAGCAATGAAAACTCATAATTACCTGCCAAGACTTCAATTTTCACAAACTTAGCTTTGAACTTGATTTCAATTCTCTGAACCAGGGCACAAAGTATGATTGGCTTTTTATTTTTCGGAAAACTTAGGAGTTACTCGAAATCAAACTATAATGCTTGTGAGTGTGTGCGGAGTTGTGTGCAAGTTGATTTTTCGGATTCTATACAAAAAATAGGTTTTCAAATTACTTCATTGGGTTCTTTTTAACATGTTTTAACTAGAGCCAGTTTTGGGCACCTCTAGTATTTTGTTTTTTGTTTTCATAAGTTAATTTATTCGACTAGAGCCGGTTTCGGGCACCTCTAGCGATCAATTTGTTGACACATACTAGAGCCAGTTTCGGGCACCTCTAGTGATCAATTTTTTTAGTACATGCTAGAGCCAATTTTGGGCACCTCTAGCATTCATCCAATTTTTATTCTAATCCCCCAATTTGTTAATTATCAACCTAAGTTCACTAGAATTCCTTAAATCAATCAAACCACAACAGTGTTTCATCAAATTTAGCATCATAGTAAAATTCTAAGTTTTTCTATGGTTATCCTAGAATAAAAGTTCTATCAATTAAGTGCATTGGCAAAGTCATCATCGGATATTCATCAAATCTAAGCAATTCTTATTTAAATTAAAGGCATGGCAAGCAATTTATGTATCCTAAATGTAATACTTAAGATGAATGTAACTAAACATGGTAACTACTAATAACAATCGCCCCCAAACTCGAGTGAGGCATTGTCCTCAATGCATGCTTTAAAGAAAAATAAAACTAACGAAAAATAAAATGCATACGAGGACTTACTCCGAGAGTTCGTCATCGTAGATGATTAGTTTCCTTTTGGTCGGTGTCTTGATTCTCTTGCTTGAACGCGATGGTTGTTTTCTTGTTGCCGGTGGTGGAATTGATCTTCGTACGGGGTTGTCCTCATCGTCCTCTTCATCAGTGTCATTGGCTTTTTGCTTGGAGGATTCAATTGGTGCGGTCTTTGTTGGTTCAATGGAGGACTAGTCCGAATCTGAAAAATCAGAAAATGATTCCGTAGGAGTTGATTCAGGCATAGGTGCTTTACCTTTGGCTTTTTCAGTGGTTGTCGGGATGTCTTTAGCTTTGGTTGCCGTGGCATCAGCTTGTGCAGGCACGATGTAGGTTGTCGTGGCAACTGCTTCATTGGTTGCTAGGGCAAGGATCTCGGCAGTAAATTTCCTTAGCATAGTGGTTGTGAGTCTTGTTGTGGAAAAGAAAACAAAGAAAACCTGGAAACTAAAGATAATTAAGAAAAAATAAAATATCTCCTAAAAATAAAAATGAAAATAAAAAGAAAAAGAAAAATATTGAAATGAGAGCATGCTCATGCATCTCCTAAGGTGACCACTTCTTTGTTACGTTCCACATGGGCACCATTGTAGTGTTTCAATCTTTGTCCATTAACTTTGAATTCATGTTTGTCAGTGATGGACTTGATTATCACGGCACCATGGGAGAATGGTTTGACGACTTCGAATGGTCCCGACCATCTTGATTTCAGCTTTCCCGGGAAAAGTTTTAGCCGAGAATTGAATAGGAGAACTAGTTGCCCTGGCGTAAATTGTCGTGGCAATAGTTTTTTGTCATGCCATCGCATTATTTTCTACTTGTAGATTCGTGCATTGTTATAGGCGAGTGCACAGAATTCTTCTATCTTGTTGAGATCCATCAAACGCTTTTGTCCGGCACTTTCCCAATCCATATTCACGGTCTTGATTGCCCAGTATGCCTTGTGTTCGATTTCCACCGGTAGATGACATGTTTTGCCATAGACAAGTCGGAAGGAGGACATACCTAAGGGTGTTTTGAATGCAGTGCGATATGCCCAAAGTGCGTCATCTAGTCTTAATGACCAATCCTTCCTAGAGGGATTTACAACTTTCTTGAGTATACCCTTCAATTCCCGGTTGGAAATTTGTACTTGCCCGTTGGTTTGTGGGTGATATGCCGTGGCGATCTTGTGTGATATGCCGAAGTGTTGCAACATCTTGGCAATTAGTCTGTTGTCAAAATGCTTGCATTCGTCACTGATAATTACTCTCGGTATCCCAAACCGTGTAAATATGTTTTTCTGCAAGAATCGTTGCACGGTCTTGGAATCGTTGTTGGGAACTGCAGCTGCCTCAACCCATTTAGACACGTAGTCGACAGCAAGTAGAATGTAGAGGTTGCCGAATGAAGATGGGAAAGGTCCCATAAAATCGATCCCCCATACATCGAACAATTCCACCTCAATGATGTTCTGAAGCGGCATCTCATGTCATCTAGAGATATTGCCCATCCTCTGGCAACGATCACATTGCTTGTAAAAGTCTTGGGCATCTTTGTACAATGTTGGCCAATACAAACTGGATTGCAAAACTTTGGCCGCGGTACGAGTTCCTCCAAAATGTCCTCCATAGGGTGAAGAATGGCATTGCCAGAGTACATTCTGTTGCTCTTCTTCAGGGACACATCGGCGTATAACCTGATCTGCACATTGTTTAAACAAAAGAGGCTCATCCCAAAAGTAATGCTTAGCATCATGGTGGAACCGCTTCTTCCCTTGGTGAGTAAGGCTATAAGGTAAAATACCACAAACAAGGAAATTAACTAAATTCGCGTACCAAGGTATTGCCGAGGCATGTGCTGCCGTGGCGACTGCTCCAAAAATTGTTGAGGCATGCGCGTCAAAGGCTGCTGCGGCGTCGAGAGTTGCCGAGGCATGCGCGTCCATGGTTGTCGAGGCGTCGAGGGTTACCGCGGCAACTAAAATTTGTTCATCCGGGAATGCGTTGCATATCTCTAGATCCGCATCCTCCTCCCTGTTGTGTTCTAAACGTGATAAGTGGTCGGCCACTTGATTTTGTGTTCCTTTCCTGTCCTTAATTTCAATATCAAATTCTTGTAAAAGTAATATCCAACGAATCAAACGAGGTTTGGCATCTTTTTTAGCAAATAGATATTTGATTGCCGAATGGTTCGTATGAACGATTACCTTTGTACCAATCAAATAGGATCGGAACTTGTCAAATGCGAAAACTACAGCTAGTAACTCTTTCTCCGTTGTTGTGTAATTCACTTGAGCACTATTAAGAGTTTTACTAGCGTAGTATATCACATGGAAGGTCTTACCTGTGCGTTGGCCTAGGACTGCTCCTACCGCGAAATCACTTGCATCACACATGAGTTCAAAAGGTAGCGTCCAATCTGGTGGAACGACAATGGGTGCCGAGGTAAGCTTTTTCTTTAGGGTTTCGAATGCTTGGGTGCAAGAATCATCAAAATTGAAGACTTTATCCTGTTTAAGCAAATTGCACAAGGGTTTAGTGATTTTAGAAAAATTATGAATGAACCTCCTGTAAATCCTGCATGTCCAAGAAAGCTTTGAATTCCTTTAACCGAACTTGGTGGGGGTAATCTCTCGATCACGTCCACCTTGGCTTTGTCTACTTCAATTCCCTTGGATGAAATCTTGTGGCCGAGTACTATTCCTTCATCTACCATAAAATGGCATTTCTCCCAATTGAGGACTAAATCAGTTTCTCCACATCTTGCCAACACCTTCTCTAAATTGCCGAGACAACTATCGAAGTCATTACCAAAAACAGAAAAATCATCCATGAAGATCTCAAGGAAGTCTTCGACCATGTCTGAAAAGAGCGCCATCATGCATCTTTGGAAGGTTGCCAGGGCGTTACACAATCCGAACAGCATCCTTCGAAAGGCATAAGTATCGTATGGGCATGTGAAGGTTGTCTTTTCTTGATCTTCTGATGCTATGGCAATTTGATTGTAACCTGAATAACCATCAAGAAAATAATAAAAGGGTTTACCTGTAAGACGGTCAAGCATTTGATCAATAAAGGGTAATGGGAAGTGATCTTTCCTGGTGGCTTTGTTTAGCTTTCGATAATCCATACAAACCCTCCAACCGGTCACAGTCCTGGTTGGAATGAGTTCATTGTTTTCATTACTTACCACCGTTATACCTCCTTTTTTCCGTACGCATTGTACTGGACTTACCCATGTACTATCAGAAATAAGGTATATAATGCCGGCGTCAAGCCACTTGATGATTTCTTTCATTACAACCCCTTTCATGGCATGATTCAATCTCCTCTGGGCCTCAATTGAAGGTTTGTGATCATCTTCCAACAAAATGTTGTGCATGCACACTGCCGGGCTAATTACCTTCAAGTCGGCAATTGTCCACCCTATTGCCTTTTTGTGTAGCTTCAGCATCTTGATCAGCTTCTTTTCCTGCTCAAGCTGTAACTTAGAAGAAATAATTACAGGCAATGTATTATCGGTTCCTAAGTATGCATATTTTAGTGGCTCTGGCAATTGTTTCAACTCAAGAATCGGTGGTTGTTCAATAGAGGGTTTTTCCTGCTTACCTTCCTTACCTGAGTAATCCAGTGGTTCAAAGTATGTACTTGGTCGATTGACTAGCCAATTTGTCTCTTCTTGTTGTTCCTCATCAACCGGTTCTTCATACTCCTCAGGTTCCTCTTGATCGGCGATGTAATTGCCTAGGCAACTAAATTCCTCATCGAAGTTAAACTCTGTCGTGGCATGAAAAAGTTGGCATTCTTTGGGATCATCAGTATGCCTTAGTGTTTGGAACACATTTAATTTAACTTGCTGGTCATTCACCCTCATTGTGAGTTCTCCCTTTTCAACATCGATCAAGGTTCTCCCTGTTGCTAGGAATGGTCTCCCGAGAATGATGGGTGCATGCTCATCTGCTTCACAATCCAAAACAATAAAATCAGCGGGAAAAATAAATTTATCAACTTTTACCAGTATGTCCTCGATTTTTCCCTCTGAATGCATATAAGATCTGTCGGCTAGCTGTAGCATAACTGTTGTAGGTCTTGCCTTCCCGATTCCTAGTTTTTGGAAAACCGATTTAGGCATCAAGTTTATGCTAGCCCCAAGGTCGCATAATGCTTTCCCGACATAGTGGTTTTCAATGGAACATGGTATTGTGAAACTTCCGGGATCCTTCAACTTAGATGGCATACGATTGTGCAACATTGCCATGCATCCCTCTGTTGCGACAACTGTTTCAAACTCTCATAGCCTTGTTCTTTTGGACACGATGTCTTTAAGAAACTTGGCATAGTTTGGCATTTGTTCAATTGCTTCCACCAATGGCAAGTTGATGTGGACTTGCTTTAGGATATCAAGAAACTTCTTGAATTGGTATTCTTGCTTTTGTCTCTTCAACCTTTGTGGGAATGGTGGTGGAAGTCGGATATCTTCGATCCTTTCATTGGTTTGGAACCTGATTGACGGCATTGCCAGGACAACTGGAGTTGCCGAGGCATGATCAATTGGGGTTACCGAGGCATACTTATCACAAGTTGCCGAAGTATCTTTATCGTCGGTTGTCGAGGCATGCTTATTGCCGGTTGCCGCAGCAATTCCTAGTTCAGCATCTGAAGCTTTGCCGCTAGGTTCATCTTGATCTTTTTGTGGAGTTTTGTTTGATGAGCGGGTTTGAGCCTCTCTAAGTTGTTGGCCACTTCTAGTAGTGATCGTCTTACATTGCTCATGGCCATTTCCTCTTGCGACTTCAATATCGCTAGGTAAACCTCCTTGCGGTCTAGTATTCAGATTTTGAGTAAACTGTCCGACTTGATTTTCCAATGATTTGATTGTCGCCTCTTGGTTTTGCAATCTCATATCGGTCCTGTTAATAAAAGCATCAGTTCTTTTTATGAAGTTACTATTCTCAGCCATATAAGATTCAGTTTTCATCATAAAAGCATTTAGAGAATTTTCCAAAGAACTAGATGTTGTCAGTTGTTGTTGCGGCAACTGTTGCCGTGGCATATTCTGCTGGAATCCCGATGCTTGTGCATTCTGATTGTTCTGGTTTAGAGCATTATTGGGATTACTCCATGAAAAATTCGGGTGCTTCTTCCAAGCTGGATTGTATGTATTGGACATCACATTGTTGTTCCGATTGTAATTGCCCACATAGAAGCTGGATTACGAATTCTTGACTTCATGTGTGTTGTTTGGTTTTTGCATGTTCTGGACCATCTTGGTTAAAGTGGCCAATTGTGCCGAAATTGAATCCGATGATCCTAGTTCATGTATTATGGCTTGGCGTCTAACTCCTCCTCTTCTAGTAGATGGGAATTGATAATCATTCTTGGCCAGCCTGTTTAAAATTTGCATTGCTTCCTCCGGCGACTTATCTATGAGTATGCCGTTTGCCGAGGCATCTAGCATCATCCTTGTTGGTGTATTCACGGTGTTGTAAAACATTGTTACTTGAGTCCACACCAGGAATCCGTGTAGGGGCATTTGTGTAAAAGTTCTCTATATCACTCCCAAGCCTCGTATATGGATTCATCATCTGCCTGCCGAAAAGAAGTAATGTCGTTACGAAGCTTATCAGTCAAATTTGTAGGATTAAATCGAGCAAGGAAATCACGACAAAGATCTGTCCAAGATGCTATTGATCTGGCAGGAATGTTATTCAACCATGCTTTCGCCCTATCCCTCAGTGAATAGGGGAATAATCTTAATCGTAAAACATCAGGGGTGACTCTGTGTATTTTGAATGAGTTACAAATCTCGAGGAAAGATTTCAGATGTTGCCGTGCATCTTCAGTTGCTGAGCCACCAAATTGACCAATTGTGTTGATCATATTAAACATTACCGGTTTTAACTCAAAGTGGTCGGCTTCAATTTCAGATGCGACAACTCCTGGATTAAGTCCATCAAGATCTTCTTCAAGATAGTCTTGAATAGTTCTGTTTCGTGCAAGAATCACTCCTCCTCCTACTGGAACATCTTGATTCATATTGCCGTCTTGATTAGCCATTACTACTCTTATCCTTCGTCTAAGTCTTTGTAAGGTTCGTTCGATTTCAGGATCAAAGGGATATTCTGGTGTAGTCGGTCTCGCCCTGGTCATATACCAATGCAAAACCAAAGTTTGTTAGCCCTTTGAATCTTAAACAAGAAAAGTAAAAAGAAAGTGCAAGAAAATAAAAACAAAGTCGCTATTGCCAATCCCCGACAACGGCACCAAAAACTTGTTGCGCGTAATAAGTGCTACGCAACTGTGCAAGTATACACATTGCAAGTTATAGTATAAAAGATATCGTCTCCACATGGATTGGTGCCACTTCAAGAATCTAGTCTCTTGCACTGTGAAAAGTAAAAACACAAATAAAGGATTATAGGAGTTTAACTAATAACTAAACTAGAAAGCAATAAAGTAAAAGAGTAGATGAGATCAAATGAGAGCGAGATAGGCCAGGTTATCGTGAGTTGAGGTGTGATAGCCGATTGGATCATCTTGGTAAAAGAATGCACGGGCAACTCAGTTGCCGTGGCAACTTGCACAACGGGGTTGCCTTGGCAACTAATCGATGGTTGCCTGGGCAACTTCTTGGGTGTCTGGGCAGCAACCTTCAAGGTTCGGCAGAGCGTTCTTCAATGGTTTCTTCTTATCCCTAAGTCGAAACTCTAGCTACTTGTGCATGCCTTGATAATACATCCCTGCGTGAATCAAGGGTGAACAACAACCAATCTTGAGCTCCTCTTAGCCGTTGAAATCCTTAACTTATTCCTAAGCCGGATTAATCTTCACCATCAATAGATTGAATAAAGATCATATTCATTCGTTTCTTAAATCTAACTCTCCCGGTATTAGATAAATAAATGAAGTTACGAGATCCTCTCCCAATTCACTCGCAAACAAGAATAAGAACCAAGAATGAATAAACCTTGAATAGAAATGTGCAAACTCTTATTACCTAAACAAAATCCAATAGTTTCTCACAACCACAAAACACAATAACCATAGCCAAATAGATTTAGTTCATGGCTAGGTTCCAAAGAAACACAAGATAAATAATCCCTAGCATGAACTCAATCGAACAAGAAATAAAAGGATGAAGAAGGAGGCTTGTCGAAATCTTCCTTGCCCTAGATGCTTGTCGAAAATTCTCTCCTCTTGCCCTCCTTGGACTTGTCGAAATTCCCCTCTCTTGCTCTCTCTAGATTGTCGAAATCTCCATCTTATTTATAGGGCTAGGCCAAAGTCCTTCTTTGAGGAGGAAGTTAAGTTGGAATTAAATTATCTTTAAAGAATATAATTCTTTATTATAATTATATTCCTACTAGAACTTCTCCTATCTTCTTGGAATTTAATTCTTCTTTAATCTCTGTATGGAAATCAAATTCCTTTGGGTTTGGGCTTTGCTCCACGTCATCTTGGGCTTGTCTAGTCATCAATTTTGACTACCATATCACATTTGCTCTTGTCGACAATTGCCATGGCAACTGGCTCGGTGTCTCCTTCATGTATTGCCCTGGCAACTAGCTCGGCATATCCTTCATGCATTGCCCTGGCAACTAGCTCTAGCCTTGCTTTGGCAAGTGATCCTGCACATACACACAAAACACACCAAAGCAGCATCTTTTTCCACAAAAATCACCAAGTTATGTAATCAAGCTCAACGGTGGAAAGAAACATGAATTAATGCATAAATGGCTAATTATGCAACTAATATGAGCCTAAGTCTAACAATAATATGAGTAAAAAGGGTCAGAAAAATAGTACTTTTGAACACTTATCAATCACTCAGCAATTAAGTACTTGTTTACTAAAAAAGATGCCAAACCTCGTTTAATTCGTTGGATTTTACTTTTACAAGAGTTTGACATCGAAATTAAGGACATGAAAGGAATAGAAAACCAAGTTACCGATCACTTATCAAGGTTGGAAAATGGCGGTGAAGATCCAGACTCTTTAGAGATCCATGACACATTCCCGAATGAGCAATTGTTATTTGCCTCGGCAACTCTCTAGTATGTCGATTTGGTTAATTTCTTGGTTAGTGGTATTTTTCCTTATAACCTTACTCACCAAGGAAAGAAGTGGTTCCGACATGATGCTAAGCATTATTATTGGGACGAGCCTCTTTTATTTAAACAATATGCAGATCAAGTGATAAGACGATGTGTTCCCGAGGAGGAGCAAGACAATGTGCTTCAACAATGTCATTCTTCACCCTATGGAGGCCATTTTGAAGGAACTCGCACTGTGGCCAAAGTCTTACAATCCGACTTGAATTGGCCCACTCTTTACAAATATGCTCAAGAATTCTACAAGAGGTGTGATCATTGTCAGCGAACAGGGAATATTTTACGCTGGCATGAGATGCCACTACAGAATATCCTTGAGGTCGAGTTGTTTGATGTGTGGGGGATCGATTTCATGGGACCCTTCCCATCCTCATTCGACAATTTATATATCTTACTTTTCGTGGACTATGTGTCTAAATGGGTAGAGGCAGCTGTAGTTCCTAGTAACGATTCCAAGACTGTGCAGAAATTCTTGTAGAAAAACATATTTACTCGATTTGGAACACCAAGGGAAATTATCAGTGATGGTGGCACACACTTCGACAATAGGCTAATTGCCAAAATACTGGAGTGATTTGGAGTGACACACAAAATTGCCACGACATATCATCCACAGACCAACGGGCAAGCCAAAATTTCCAATCGTGAATTGAAGGTTATCCTTGAAAAAGTTGCCAATCCTTCTCGAAATGATTGGTCGGCAAGAATTGATGAAGCACTATGGGCCTATCGAACAACATTCAAGACGCCTTTAGGCATGTCGCCTTACAGACTTGTCTACGGCAAGACTTTCCATCTTCTGGTAGAGATCTAACACAAGGCTTATTGGGCAATCAAAACTGTCAACGTGGATTGAGAGAGTGCTGGACAAAAGCGATTACTAGAACTTAACGAAATTGAAGAATTCCGTGCTTTAGCTTACGACAATGCGATAATCTACAAGGAAAAAACAAAGCGTTGGCATGATAAGAAGCTATTGCCACAACAATTTTTGCCCGGGCAATTAGTACTCCTCTTCAACTCTCGGCTGAAACTCTTCTTGGGAAAATTGGAATCGAGATGGTCCGGGCCCTTCGAAGTTGTAAAACCTTTCTCCCATAGTGTCGTGATAATCAAGTCCACCATTGAGGGACATGAGTTCAAAGTTAACAGACAAAGATTAAAGAACTATGCCGGCAACCATGTTGAGCGCGACAAGGAAGTAGTTACTTTAGAAGAAGCATGATCATGCTCTCCTTTAGTATTTCTTATTTAATTTTAGCTTTATATTTTTAGACTTATTTTATTTTTAGATTTATTTTTAGAATAAAAGTATGTTTTTAGTTTAATTTTTATTCTTTTTATCTTTATCTTTCCACATATTCTTTTTATTTCTTTGTTTTTGATTCCACAACCACAATCACCATGGCCAAGAACATCAAGACAATTCCTCACCAGCTAAGAAACAACAAGTTCCAAAGAAAGCCCCAACAGCGAACCCGGGCAATTAAAATTACCTCGGCAATTCTCGATGCCTCGGCAAGTCCTAATGTCCAGACAGTTGAACCTTACTTCGGTGAACATGGATCGAATTGAAGAGATTCTCCGCCCACTATCCAACCGATTAGAGCAAATGGAGGCCCGACAATTGCCTTACTTGCCCCAGTAACTGAGGATGCCACGGCAACTGTCGTACAAGAGGCAACACTAGCCATACACATTCAACCATCACGAATCGACAAACGAACCAAGCAATTGGCACGAAGGAAACACATCATTCAAGGTGACGACCTTTCCAACTAACTCATTTGCATTTTAATTTTAATTTTTGCACGCATTGAGAAAAATGATTCTCTCGAGTTTGGGGGGTTTTTGTTTCTAGTTAATTTCATTCTTAGTTGCATTCATCTTTAATAATGGCATATAGGTTGCATATGTTACTTGCCATGCCTTTGATTGGATTTAATTGCTTGGACTTATTGAATATCCAATGATGAATTTTTACCACTGCACTTAATTGAAAGAACCTTTAAATTTTAGGATTGCATGAAAAGAACTTAGAACTTTACTATGATGCTAAATATTATGAACACGGTTGTGGCTTGTTGATTGAAAGAAACTTAGTGAACTTAGGTTGCTTAAAATTTAGGTAAATTTAAATTGAAAAATTAAAAGTTAATTTCTTGCTAGAGGTGCCCGAAACCGGCTCTAGTAGTTGCACATTAAAAATATCGCTAGAGGTGCCCGAAATTGGCTCTAGTCGATAAAAATTAAAACAAGAAATTGCTTGCTTTACTAAAGGTGCCCGAAATTGGCTCTAGTAAAAAGATGAAAAAAATATCCCGGTAATTAAATTAATAAAAGCCTATTGTTCACATAGAATCTTGAAAATCAACTTGCACACAACTACGCACACACATTGTCACGAGCATTATAGTTTGGTTCTAGGAAATTTTTGTGCTATCCGAAAAATTCAAAAGGTGGTCATACTTTGTGCCACGGTTCTGAGGTTTGAATTCAAGTTTGAAGCATGTCTTTGATGATTGAAGTCTTGGCAGGTAATTGTTAGATTTGCATTGCTTGAGGATAAGCAATAGTTTGAGTTTGGGGTGTGCTAAGTGTTCAAAAGTACTATTTTTATGACCCTTTTTACTCATATTATTGTTAGACTTAGGCTCATTTTAGTTGCATTATTAGGCATTCATGCATGTTTTAATGATTTCCTTCACCGTCATGCTTGATTTCATAATTTGGTTGATTTTTGTGGAAAAAATGTTCTAATGATATGTGTTTTTGTGTGTGTAGGATCAAATTGCCCAAGCAATCAGGAACTACCGTGGAAATTAAGGAAGAAAACTGAAGGGTTTGCCAAGGCAATCGAAGCTAATTTCTAAAAGCCATGTCGAGCGGATTGCCGAGGCAATGGAGGATAAGATGAGGTGGCAGCCGATTTAATGACTGGATAAATCCAACATGCTAGAGATAAATGGCGTGAAGCAATGATAAATCCTAAAAGAGTTGGAGTTCCATGAAGAAATCGAAAGGAGATTAAAGTCCAAGAGTTTTAGGAGAAGTTTTTGGAGGAATAAAAATATAATACTAAAAGGAATTTAATTCTTTTATTGTATTTAATTCCAACTTAACTTCCTCCTCAAGAAAGACTTTGACCTAGCCATCTCCTATAAATACAAGCCCTAGACGCCAACTTCAAGAGAGGTGCGATTAGAGAGAGCAAATTGGGGCTGTTCAAAATCTTCATCTTTTTCCTCTTTGTTCGATTAGATTCATGCTAGGGAATTTTTATCTTGTGTTTATTTTGCACCCAGCCATGAACTAATTTTATTTGGCTTGGGTTATTGTGTTTTTGTGGTTGTGAGAACGATTGGATTTGTTTAGGTATTGAGTTTGCAATTTTACTTCAAAGTTTGTTCATTCTCAGTTCTTAAATTTTGCGAGTGAATTGGGAGAGGATCTCGTGAATTCATCCATTTATCTAATATCGAGAGAGTTAGATTCAAGAAACGAATGAGCATGGTCTTTATTCAATCAATCGATGGTGAAGAATAATTTGACTTAGGGATAAGTTACGAATTTCAACGGCTAAAAGGAGCGCAACATAGGTTGTTGTCCACCCTTGGTTCACATAGGGATGTATTATCAAGGCATGCACAATTATAGTGTTTCGAGTTAGGGATAACGAGAAACCATTGAAGAACGCTTCGCCAAACTTTGAAGGTTAACACCCAATTGCCTAGGCAATCACTCCATTCCCAATTGCCCAGGCAATCGCAGACTTACCCAAGCAGTCGAAGACTTACCTAGGCAATCGTAGATTTGCCAAGGCAATCAGACTGGTTTCAATTGTTAAGCAATTGAGCTACTCTAGCACTCAATTATAATGACGGTCCATTCAATTATCACACCACGACTCACGATAACTTGACCTACTCTCTCTTATTCGATTATATCTTTCTTTTATTTAATTGTTATTTTATTTTACTTGTTAATTAGAACTCCTACAATCACCTACTTGTGTTTTTACTTTCAGTGCGAGAAGTTATATTCTTGAAGTAGCACCAATCCTCGTGGAGATGATATCTATATTATACTATAACTTGCGACGTGTACACTTGCACCAATTGCAAAGTACTTAATATGCGTAACATCTAATTTCCCGAATGGATCCGCTAAAATTCTTGATGGAAGCGCCATCATTGACCGGGAAGATAGCCTGTTGGCAAATGCTCTTGTCAGAGTTTGACATCTTTTATGCGAACCAAAAAGTGGTAAAAAGAAGTGTCGTGGCAGATCTTTTGGCAAGCCGCGCCTCAGATGACTATAAACCGTTGGATTTCCATTTTCCAGATGAAGATTTGATCTGTGGTTTAACTGAAGAGGAATCTGTTGCTGAGAAAGAGGGACGGAGGCTCTACTTCGACGGGGCATCGAATGCCCTAGGCCATGGAATAGGGACAGTATTAATTTCCCCTGAAGATGACCATTACCCTGTCACAAGTAGGCTGTAATTCTTCTGCACCAATAATATAGTCGATTATGAAGCCTGCGTCATGGGACTCCGAGCAGCCATTGAGAAGAAAATCAATTTCTCTAGGTTTTTGGAGATTCTTCTTTGGTAGTCTACCAACTTCGAAAAGAGTGGTGGGAGACTAGAGATTCGAAGCTAATTAAGTTTCTCGGTTTGATCCAAGATTTAGTCAGAAATTTTGAAGAAGTCAGTTTCACCTACTTGCTAAGAGATGATAATCAAATGGCCGATGCTTTAGCCACTTTGGCCGCCTTGTTCAAAGTAAATGGGATAGCTGAAATGAAGCCTATCGAGATGCAAACATTTGAGGTGCCGACCCACTGCTATAGTTTGGAAGAGGAAAAGGACGGCAATCCATGGTATTATGACATCCTCGAGTATATATAATACCAGACTTACCCAAAAGATGCCAACGATAACAAAAAAAAGAATTATCAGAAGGTTGGCATCGGGGTACGTCCTTGATTGAGAGATTCTGTATAAAATAAGCAAAGATCAGATACTGTTGAGATGTGTCAATGCCCGGGAGGCTGGAACTATTTTAGCGGAGGTCCATGGAGGTTTATGCGAAACCCACGCTAGCGGATTCTCGATGGCCAGGAAAATTATGAGATACGGCTACTTCTGGTCAACAATGGAGGGAGATTGCATCAATTATGCAAAGAAATGCCATAAATTCCAAATCTACGCCGATAAGATACATTCCCCGCTAGTACCACTTCACGTCATAAACTCACCTTGGCCTTTTGCTTCCTGAGGAATAGACGTTTGTAACGATGTTTTTTGAAAATCCCCTTAAAATATTATAAGTTCGGCACTACGGGTTATCCACAAAATCATTTCTTTGTGATTTTGGCTTAAAGGAATTTCTTTTGAATTTTTTTCTTTTGAAAATCGATAAAAACTTAGAGTCGCCACCGGCCACTTGGATAAGGTAGGCCGAACACCACAAAACCAAAGATTCATTTTGAAAGGGCTCAGGAGTTGGTTATGTGTGGGGAAGGATTAGCACCCCCATCACGCCCTGAAATCGGTACCAAAATATTTGTTGCTTTTAATCGAAAGAAATTGTCAAAATTTGAAAGGAATTTAATTCGGTGACCTTAATTGAAAATTAACCTTAATTGAACGGGCTTTATTAAATTGGTGGGTTCAAATTAATTGGACATTTAATTAATAAGGTAGATGATACATCGGACCATAGATTAAACCGACATCGAATAAGCCTGATTGTCGTGTTAATTTACGGTTCGAATTTCGCACGTCACCTTTATGCATGATGCGAGCATTTTAAAATATGATATAATGATTTGGTTAAGTTTTAATTTTACCTTGAGTCTGTAAGGATTGATTCAAATATTTGGTCAACATCCTTTAAGCTCGGACTGTTGTGACACAAATATCAGAATTAATGAATACTTCTCTTTTATGATTTAAATGCGGCGGCCACCGGCCGGTTTCTAGGCTCTCTCCCCGGCGAACGGCAGCATTCGGCCGAGATAAAGGAGAGAGGGGAGAACGTTTTGGGGGTGTTATAATAGAAAAATGGGTAAAAGAGGGGAATTTCGGCTAAAGGGGTTATTTATAGTGTTATAATATTTTAAAATGAGTTAATTGCATTTTAAATCCCTCCGCCCTAAAATAATTATGCCTGCGGTCCTTCTGCATGGTCCAATTACGCTTTTGGTCCCTCTGCGTAGGATAATTACAGACCCAAGCCATTCCTCCTTTGTAAATCACACTCCAAGTCCCCGAAACTTTTTGTTTGTTTTCAATTTTGTCCCTATATAACCAGTTTTAAGTTTTTAAATTTTGGCCCCCAATTTTCAATTTATCCAATTTAGTCTATTTTCCAGTTTCAAATTAATTTTTTTATTTATTTTTTTTCATGCATTTTTAGTCTAAATCTTGCACATTTATTTCCCGTAATTTCAATTTAATTCGTGTGTTAATATTGCTCGTTTGTGATTGTTATTTTATGGAATAAATTGGTTCGAATAGTATATTTGGGATTTAATATGCATATAGTTTTAGTATAGGATGGAAATTTGTAAAATGTAAAATATGATTCGATGTCCAATATTTTATAGATATAAAGTAGAAATTTGTAAAAATAAAAATATATGTATATATTATCAACTTATAATATATGTCTTTAGAACAAAATAAAAGTTTGTAAAATGTAAAATATGTGTTTTTAAGTATATAATAGATTATTTAAAAATGTAATATATATATATATATATTAAGTACTAGTTTTCTTATAGTTTTATAAAATAAAATAAAGTTTATGTTATACAATGCATACAAATTTTACAAAGTATAATATATAGTCTTTTTAAAAAATGTGTAACATATTTTTTTGTAAAATATATAAGACATAGTCCTTAATATACAATATGTTTTTTTATAATATATATTAATGTTTCTTTGAATATATATAGTTTCTTAAAGGTTAAGGTACATGTATAGTTTTCTTTAAACATAGGATATAATCTTCTAAAAGAGATAATATAGGTGATTTTACAAAAGTATAACACATATAATTTCCTTAAAATAATATGTTTTAATATGTGATATAATTTTAATATAATGTGTCTTAATGTATATGTATTCTGGGCCATTGTTAGATGTTTTACTTTGGGCTTTGGGCTTAGCATTAGATTCTCGGACTTTAGGCCTAGTTTTGTCTTGGGCTTGGTTTTATGTTTTTGGGCCTTATGCCTTGTTTTGATAATTTTGGGCTTTAGATTGTTGGGCTTAGCTATTAGTTCTTTTGGGCTTTTGACTAGATTAAGTGAATTAACTTAATTAATTTAGATCGTGTGCTCGTCTCATAGGGGCACAATCCTCAAATTAATTAAATTAGTTCTAGGTTTTTAAAGCTTTAGTTAGATTATGGTTCAGATTAATTTAGTGAATTTGAATCTATCATTGGCTTATTAGGGTAAATGTTAAATTCATTAAATTAATTGAATATTTCTTAATTACTTTTAGGATAAAATCAATTTCAAGTTCAGATTAATATTAAATTATAAATTAATCACCATAATTAAGGGTTTCTAGTCTTTTAGGGTTGACTAATTCAGGGTTAAGTATTAGAATCATTTAGTTGATAAATAGATCACTAATTGGGCTTTCTAATAAATTGGGCCATCCTTTTGTATGTTTATATTTATGTCTTTGATTGTCATACCTTAATTGTCATTATATAACCTTTAACTTTAATCGCATTCCTAATTAATCTAACTTGTAAAAGGGAGGTACTTATTAATTCTAATATTTGTGTTGTAACAGTCCGAGCTTAAAGGATGTTGACCAAATATTCGGATTAATCCTTACCATCCCAAGTTAAATGGATTAAAAGTTAACAAAATCATCACATCATACTTAAATGCTTGCGTCATGCATAAAGGTGACGTACGGAAGTCGAACAATAAATTAACACGGCAGTCGGGCTTATTCGATGTCGGTTTAATCTATAGTCCGATATATCGTCAACCTTATTAATTAAATGTCCAATTAATTTGAATCCACTAATTCGATAAAGCTCGTGCAATCAAGGTTAATTTTCAACTAAGAACTCCGAATTAAATTCAATATAAATTTCAATGAATTTCATCTTTTTAAAAGCAACAAATATTTTGGTACCGATTTTCGGCGTGATGGAGATGCTAATCCTTCCCCACGCGTAACCAACTCTCGGACCCTTTCACAACGAATCTCTGGTTTCTTATGGTGTCCGGCCTACCTTACCCAAGTGGCCGGTGGCAACTCCAAGTTTTTATCGTTTTCAAAAAAAATTAAGGTTTTTTTTTAAAAGAAATCCCTATTCTTTTAAAAAATTTCCATTAATGATTTAAGGGATAATTCGTAGCGCCCTAATTTAAGTACGATCTAAAGGATTGTCTTGTCAGAAAAAGGTCGCTACAGTTTCCAGATACACAAGTTTTTTCTTTGGATAATATCTCCAAAAAAAACCCAACAATATGCACCGATGTAGAATGGAGAACAAGGTCAGACTGTAAAATTTCAAATACAAGTTTTTTCATGATATTTCATACACTACAGTTTTTAAAAAGTTTTTCAAGCGTTTTAATTTTAGAGTTTAGAGATTTAACTTAGAGTTTAGCGTTTGTAGAATCTAAAATGGATTATTTGTATATTTACGCCCCCTCACTTTTAAAATATTTAAGCTTGCCCCCAAAACTCAAATCCTATTTAATTTGATGTTTTTTCTTTAAAATAATGCTTGCATGTATACAGGCGTGATGATATGTTCCACCGGCAAGAAACAATCATGGCCCAGGCGCCCAGCAGACTGTCCTTTGGCTGGAGGACTCTTTCTTATTGCCATTCACTTCCCTCCCAAGGTATTAAAAATAGTTGCAGATCTGTTCTATTCTATGTATGTATGTATGTATGTGAAACATCACCATCAAGAGAGATTTAAACCCTTTTTGAGTTGCAGTTTTATCAAACAGAGAATATAGAAGAAAAAAAGAGAGTAACGCTCGAGAACATAAGACAAATTTGTTGGTATGCTGGAAAATGGAGCTTGTCAATGTGTTCCGTATTCCGATTCTGTTTGTTTTTGTGCCTGAAACTCCGGTCCGCTAGGAGTTCAGACAATTCGACTCGACTTACGTGACATAAATCATGTTGTACCATAAGAACATAAATCAGAATTGTCATCTTTAAACTTTTCAGATCCGATCAGATTTTATCATCTTTAAGTATTCTTCTACAGATTCAATCTCGTGTCACAACACAACACACATGGACTTTACAGAACGTATTTGTTCTGTGAGTCTTGACGCGGAACCGAATCTCTAGATATACCCAAAAGTGGTAATCTTATACAACTTCTAGTTATATTCTCATGACATAACAGCTCACATCCTAC
Organism: Hibiscus mutabilis; assembly: GCA_019671005.1. Taxonomy (NCBI): domain Eukaryota; kingdom Viridiplantae; phylum Streptophyta; class Magnoliopsida; order Malvales; family Malvaceae; genus Hibiscus; species Hibiscus mutabilis. The sequence continues at coordinate 8,040,170 of CM033716.1, forward strand.
TGTGTAAACTGAGTCGGGTCGGGTCGGGACAATTTTCGACTTCAAACGTACATTTCCAATGCACAATGAACTTGCATTCAGTTTCTCCACATTCAAGTGCCTGTGTATTGCAAATCTTACCACATGCACTACATGGAGGGCAGTTCCAGATCTTCCTGAAAAAGGTTAGGGAATGAGGATGAATTCGTGTCGGAATCTGCTCCCGAGCTTGACAAACGGGAGATCTCCGACAATACAATCTATATGAACAGAATTGTCACAATGCTCGCAATGGTAGAACCAGGAGTTCGGTTCCCTTTCTTCTTCACACATATCACAATAGAGTTGATCCGAATCGGAACTGTCGTGACACGTTCGTGCTTGTACCAAGCTGAATGCTGCAGTCTGATGCATTTAAAATCCAGGGCGTAACCGCAAGGTCGACATTGATATGCTCCGTTTTGAAGTCGCCGAGATATACGACTACCACAACCACTGCCATCCCCGGAATGATTTCGGTCAAGAGAGAGCCGGTGCGGATGACTTGGATGGTTCAAAGTGGTTGGCAGCAAACCACATTGAAGGTCAATCTTGAAGTTGCATCTTCTTCTATCACATTTGTAGCTAAATCCATGGTGGTAGTGCCCACAAGCGTCGCAACGCGTAAATCCGTTCTTTGTGAGGGTTAGCAGATGCTTGTGAATTCAGAATCGGATTTGTCGAGGCAACTCGGCACAATCTTTATGCAGGGAAAAAACCCTGCATTGCTCGCAACTGTAAAACGGCACCGGAAGTAACGGCTTCGGCCTCACACAGCCGTGGCAAATGTTATCACCATTAACGAATACGCCGTTTGTGAGAATTAACTTGTGCTTATGGTAGGCATGTTTGATTTCCGAAGCTATTTGGGCAGTGATCAAATTCTTACACTCCATCGGCACATCTCCACCGTCTTGAGTAATTGTATCGATCACACATTTCACATGAACAGCATAAAAGCATAGAAAAGAACTACGGCAGTAGTAAGCCCGATACTGTGGATCCATTCTTTTGTTACAATTACGGCACTCTCCGACCAGCTTTCCGATATCGTAATCGATCAAAAGAATTTGTTTCGATTCTATATAGACAGAAGGCGACGGTCGAAACAGAGAAATCGGGTGCTGATGTCCATATGTGGAGATTTCCTCTGGCAATAAAAGGCAGCTTTCATGGATCAACATTTGGCATGTACCACATATACAGGGATTGCGGTCTCCAGGGATGCCACAAATATCACAAATGAATGACATTTTCCTTTGAAGCATAACGATTTCGTGCTCATGTGCTCCCACCAGAACCGTGAACGATTTGAAAAAATCTTTCACCGGAAGCGAAAATCCGCAGTCCGGGACCATGCTGCCATAAACAAATCCCTGGTAATAATTTTCGCAAGCATTTCAGATACATGCCTCTACATGAGCCGGTAGAAACTGCAAGAGTTGCAGAGGGTGTCGAGGGTGTAGAGCGTGATTCAAAATCACATCATCCAACTCGGCACATTGTTTTTATGGAGACTGAAGTTGCTACATTGCAGACATCTATAGATCGGACCGGACAGCCGTTCGTCACATCCGAAGCAAAACGCGGGGACATCGTGGTCATGCTTTTCGATGAGGACCAATTGATGCTCGTGCAAAAAATGTTCGAGTTTGGTGTGGTCATCTGCAAGACAACGTGAGGCACAACGTCCAAACTGAAATCACAGGCAGCACAGTGATAAAGCGGTCCCCAATGAGTCCGACGGCAGAAATTGCAGATGTAGTAGCCTTGCAGCGACGGCGGCTCGGGGAGAAACACGAGAGGGTGCGGAGGGTGAGAGCTATGATTGATCTCCTTGGCTAACTCCATCTCTCTTTTAATCTGGTTTTTGATGAACTTGTATAACAGAAAAATTGACAAAATGTTTAAGAGAGGCTTATTTGTGATTAAAATTACCAAGAACGGCAATATATACGCGTACTATTACTTGATCACCAAGAAATTATATTCGAGATTTTTTTATAAAAATAATTATTTATTTGATAAATAAACTTAAATATTAAGTAATCCCAAAAAATAGAATTATACTTTAGCTACTACCTCGAATAACACATTCCTTCAATTCTACCTTTTTGTATCAACGCTCATGGAATAAACAAGGCTTAACCGTCAAATAGGTATTCAAACCATGCCCTTTTTTAGTTAGGTATTCAAATTATTTTTCAGGCCAAATTGAGACATAAAGTTTTATTTTATGACCCCTTTAAGATTCATCGTTAATTTTCACCGTTAAAGGACACGTGTCATCTCCTGAAAATTCCAAAAATTATATTAAAAATAAATAAAATTACTTAAATTTTAGAAATTCTCTAAGTTTTACATATTTCACAAAACCCCCAAATTCTAAAATTCCTAACTCCCCAAAACCTAAATCCCAATTTGGGTCGATTCCGCAGCTGATTGTCACGCTACCGCCCACCACATCGGTCACCGGACCATCACGACCATTTTCCCCACCACCTCGTCGCCGGAAATGGACTGACGCCGTACGAATTGTCGAAATTGTCAAATGGTACTTTCGAATGATTCGCGACGAACGACGGTCAGAGGGGCAGCGAACGATGCGTGGGTTGTTCAGCTAGGGGAGGGCGCTTCATATCGTCGCCGGCAATGGGGCCAATGCCAGCGGGAGTGGTCGGATTTGGGGGTTTAGAGATTTGGGGACTATTTTGAGAATATTTAAAAAATTCAAGATATATTTTTATTTTGTTTTATTAATTTTATTTATTTTTAATGTAATTTTTAAAATTTTTAGAATATGACATGTGTTCTTTAACGGAAAAAATTAACGGCGAACCTTAAATGGATCACGGAATAAAACTTTAGGTCCCAATTTAGCTCGAAAAATAGTTTGGGCACCTATTTGCCAATTAAGCCAATAAATAACTAGGCAAGATAATTCAATGCTTTCTTACCAAATATCAATGTTTTCTTTTATTCTTGCTTCATTGCCTCCGTGTGGTATATCTGAAAGGCTTAAATATATATTTGGTACCTGAATTAGGTAAACTCTTTCAAGTTGGTACCTAAAGAATTTTTTCTCTCAAATTGGTACCCGAACTAGACACATTCTCTGAAGCCGGTACTTAAAGAATTTTTGCTCCCAAGTTAGCACTTGAACTAGACACATTTTCCCAAAGTGGTACCGAAACTTATACATTCGATAAATTTGGTCCTAATTTGAAACACGTCAATAAAAGTTTAACAATAACTTGTTGTTTTATTGTAGAATACAATTTTCCAATTGTTTCTTTGATTCTATAGACTCGTTTGGTTTGGAAGTATCGTAATATTTTACTAAATTGATGTAATTTTTAAATATGAAGGGTTAAATTTATTGAATTGTTTCAAATTTAGAATCAAATTGATAGAGGGTATAAGTTTGAGGACTAAAACTGTTAATAAAATATCAAAACAATGAATGAAATTAAAATTCGCGTACCAACTTTAAAGCAAAAATTCTTTAGATACCAACTTGAAAAAGTATCTAGTCCATGTGTCAATGAGGAACCCGATAACTTCAACCAAATTGTTTGCCAAGTGGTGGAGAAGTGATTTCTTGGGTGATGGTGGTGGAAAGAAAAAAGACAAAAAAAAAATATGCACAACGATTTAGAGTGGTTTGGCTTTCTAATCAAAGCCTACATTCACTACTTTAGCTTCCCACTAAGGATTTCAACAATTCACTAAGAATTTTTCCTCTTTTCAAGGCTTAGGAGGCAACTCTTACAACCTAGACTCAACCCACCAAGTCTAGCAACCGAAGCTCACAAACCGAACTTTGAGAACACTCTTAAAACAAGAGAACTAATAGCAAACTGAAATCCCTCTCTAAATGTGTTTGTTTGCACTCTAAAGCACTCACTCAAATCCTAATACACTTAAGCATACATTGACATTTAAGCTCAACAAGTGTAGTCTATACAAGAATGAGAAATTTAAGCACTAAGACTTGATTACAATCATTTTGATGTTGGCAATAAGATCATTAGTCTTATATAGATGCTTCTTGAGGTATTTTATACTCCCAATTGAGTTTCTAGCCGTTGGAGACCGTTGGGATTGAATTAGAGTCGTTGTGACCTTTATTTCCCGCAATAAATGTTGTTCTGGAGCAGTCAGTATTGGTACGCGGGTAGCCGTATCGGTACTGGTTCTTTAGAAACTAGCCGTTGAAGCCTAATGCAGTCTCTGTGTATTGATACGCCTTTGGTGTGTATCGATACGCCTTTGGTGCGTATCGGTACGTGAGATCGGTACATCATTGTACCGTATTGGTACAGGTGTTCGTTAAGCTGCAAGGAACTAGCCGTTGGGGATTTTAAAAAATAGCCATTGGGATTTAAACATAAGCGTATCGGTACTTTCCTCTTCGTATCGGTACGGCCAAGTCTGTACCGATACGGGTTTTGGCTACTGAAAAATATTGTAGCTGAAACCCTAGAGTGTGTCGATACGGTGAATACTGTATCAGTACGGTCGTGATAAAAATAAGAATTTGGCTACTTTTAAACATTTTAAAGTCTTCCAAAGCCTTATGAAAATATTTCAAACTTATTTTCAAGTTGTTTGGACTTAAAATCATTTTTGAAATCTTTTCAATTTAGTCCAAAATTATCTTTTTCAATTATTATATCAAAACAAATATCCTAACAGTCAACTGGGGAGTAAAAATTCTTTAGGTACCAACTTGAGAAAATGTGTCTAATTTATGTACCAATTATATATTTAAGCCTATTTGATTTGAATGAATGATTTATTTGGTTAAATCAAGAATTAACGGTAAATTTAGTCGGATGTACTTTTTTTATAATTAATGAAATTTACACTTTTGATTTATGCGCATATCGAAAAACACTTTGATACACAAGTTTGTGCAAATTAATTTTAATTTTAGGGTTTAGGTTAGGGTTTAGGGGTTAAATGTGTAGAATTTAAAGTTTATGGTTAGAATTTAGGGTTTAAGATTTAAGTTTTAGGTTGTAGGGTGCTAGAGTTTAGGATTTAGGTTTACATTTTATAGAACAGTTGTTTAAATATTTTTACACAGCTTGTATATCAAAATATAACTTATGCGTGTTGGTTCTTAATTATTTTATAATTTATTTTAAGCAAATGTTCAAAATATTTATTAGTGAAAATCAAGGGAATATGGAAGTGATTAGTGAATGGGCACTGGATTTAATAATTAAAATATGAGAGCGTGGATCAACTTGAATAAATTAAATATTTCAAAAAATGTAAATAAATAATTAATGTAAAAGAAGGATCGAATTGAGAAAACCTAAACAACAAAAGGACATAAACTGAATTAGCCCTTAAATCGAACATGTCTTGAGTGTTCGAGCATTCCATCTCACACATGACATGGGAAACAATTTTAACAATGTTCCAAGCAAACCCAGAGTTTGCATCTTCTTCCATCATGTTTGTAGCTAAATCTATGGCGGTAGACCGATAGGCGCCGCAGTGCACACAAAATTTTATGCATATGAGAATTAAAAAATTGTAAGAGTACGAAATTAAACAATATAAAATACAAAAAATATATTTAAAAAATAAAAATTTAAAAATTTTGCGGGTGCCACTTTCTCATAGTACCCTTAGCCCCGGTCCTCGGTGCATTTCTGATTATAAGGAAAATTAAAATATATTTAGAATATATGAGAATTTCTATAAGCATTACAAGTTCTTGTTTATAGATCGGGTCCGACAGCTGTTTGTCACGTCCGAAGCAAAAGACAAAGACATCGTTGTCGTGCTTTTCGAAATTTATTATTTCTGTAAATTTGTTGCTCTTGCAGCATGCATCTCTAAGCCCTGATGGAAAACTTCTAACAATTGTCGGAGACAACCCCGATGGTATGTCGACGGACTCAGATACAATAGTAATTCTATATGAATACTTTGTTGTTTAAATGGATAAATTTTTTACTAATAAAATTACCAAAAAAATATTCAAGCAACTCATATGCCATCATCTAATACATAATTTAAAAAAATCATAAAAATGAGTAAAGAAATCTATTCATTGATAAGAAAAAGAAAAACGTGAGCGGTGATTGGATTGATGATAAAATAGAATCTTGGGTCGCGAACAATGATTTAATTGATGATAAAGAATTTATAATATTTTTCTCCTAGTGGATCTCTCTCTCATTTAATAAAAGTATGAAATCTTAAATTATTAATTGGTGAAATGTTAGGCAATCTGAAACCTTTACTTTTTAATTTTTTGTTTTATTCATAAAAATTATATATAAAAATAATTATCTATGAGTTTTTCGAGGCGCAAAATCATTAATCATAAAAAATAGGTTATATGAATCATTACTAATATTTTTTTATTTTTTATTTTTTATTTTTTCTAAATTGACTTTTTATTTTTTTTCCTGGTACAATTTTTAAACCTAGAAGATTGAGCCTCTTTTAGGCTTGGACCCTAGGCCATTGTCCCTCTAGACACCTCTTAGGGCTGGGCTAGGCCTGATAATAACCTGAATTCCTCAACTATGAAAAATTATAAAAATGATCCGATGAATTTTTAAAGTCAAAAGACTCAACAAAAACACATATAATCAGGTAACTATTTACGTACTTTACCTAATTTTAACATCCAAATCGACAATGTGAATCATCATCCTTGATCCTATACGTATACCATGTGTATAGTCGGTTGCCACCCCCACAGAACCAGGCCCATACACACACCTTTACAACGTCACTATCAACCCACTCCATGGCTGATGATGGCGAAGGGCAACTCAACAATTACTAAGTTGGTTTGGTTCCAGAAACATTTTATAAAAGTTGGTTTAATAATGCTGTTGTACTTATTTCCCTTACGAATCGGTGTAGCACAATCCGAGCTAAAAAGATTCGGAGGCTAAAGTGCTTTACTCGAGAAAGTCGTTCACGTCTTCGGATGATGCCAACAGATTGGCAGCTAACAGAACTCCTAAGTTCCAACGTCCAATGTTGAAGTTGCAGTTCAAATTTTGGTACTATCACGATCTAGGTGCAAGTAGAAATGGAGGAAAAGTAGTACTGCATTTCATAATAATTTCAACTTATGTTTTCGAGTCACCGAGAATCGACAGAATAATAGAAAGAACGAGCAGTTCTGAAATGCTCATTTATATATGAGAAACATAAATGTCTCTTTCTTTTTTTCTCAGAACTGAAAAAGAAAATTTTACATCTGTGGTCCAGGAGGCAGCCTACTCATTAGTTGCTGGTATACTGATGCGTTGCTGGATAGATCCAAACCAGGTTCAGACATCGGCTCCATCTTTGCTTCTCCTTTCCGAAACCTGAAACCCATTTCGTTACTCTGGTGTTGGTGAGCCATATATGGATGAATAGGCAGAACAGGAAGCTTCGGTTGGCCGGGGCCCAACCCGGCCATTGCCAAATTAGCCAGACCTGGTTGATTCATTCCGAAGGAGAAGCCGGGAGAAGGACCCAGCTGTTGCCTTCCGGGTAGGGTGAATGGACCGAATGATGTGGGTCTAACCATGCTGTTGTGAAGCTGTGATGGCTCCGGCCTGTGGGCATGGGTTTGGACGGAAGAAGCCATGGCAGTTGCAGTGTTGGAAGTAGCGGAATTGACATGACTGCTATTACGAGCGGCCGGGACATCATGATTATGCTTTCCTTCGTAGGTAGTAATTACAGATTTAAGGTCATGTGATGCTCTCTCCACATGCTTCCTCACCGTGCAGCCGACACTAGTGCACTTGTAGTAACTCCTGCATTGAAACAATGGCAAATCATTTTCTGCATTATTTTTGCAGTCAATAACAGTAAACTGCTATATGATTGAACAATGACTGAAGGAGAAAAAAAAACCTTGGATTTGGATTTCCTTTAACTACTTTCTGGCCATACTTGCGCCAACGATATCCATCGTCCAGGATATCCACCTCGCTGGTTGTCTGGACCACAACTCTCGGCTCACGAATAGCTCGTGAGGCTCCACTCATTTCTGTTGCATAAGCTTCAATTTTCCTGGTATAAAACAAGAAAACATTCACACAGTGATCTCAATAGCAACATGATTCAAACAGTTTGTAAGATGTAAACCTTCTCTTTGACTCAGATTCATCTCCTTCACCGTCGTAACCTAATGAGACACTGCCATGTGTGCCCCGATCATCTTCATCTTCATCATTAGAGAAAGTAGATGAGACGTCTACTGCATCACCGCCGGATTCAATGCGAGTAGTATTTGGGGCCTGTCCATTGCCATTCTCAGGAGATATCGTTGCAGACGATGTCATCTCAATGTGGTCATGTGTCCAATCCTGAGGAGCAGCAACCGTTCCTTTCTGTGCAGTTGCCCAAACATGATCACCATCCGTACCATTCTGAAGGCCAGTTTGTTCAGGGAGTTCAAGTTGCATGTCACTTATGTCGCTTGGTAGGTTGGACGATCCAATTGATGATCGGCGGTTGGGCGGAGGCTTGGGATGGTTATGAGCTCCCTTATATATGATCTCCGTTATGTGACCTTCATGCGAACGTTCCACTTTCTTCTTAACTTCACAAGTTGGATGTGTGCACTTATAATAACCACGAGGATACTCACTTCCTTTTACTTGTTTTTGTCCATATTTTCTCCAATTATATCCATCCTCGGATGGCGCACCACCAACACCACCAGCCTCTGCACCAACTCTTTGATCTCCTCCATCCTGTGGCTCATCAAGAGGCAGTGAATGTTCAACAGTCCCACCGACAGGATCAAAGACCCTTTGATCTGCTGAGTTATTACTCCCAGTATCCTTTTCCGTTGATGATCGAGAGAAATCTGCCTGAAGGCTGAACATGTTGCTGCTTTGTGGGTGGAGTTTCCTCGGGTCTACACTTTGAGATGGATGAGAACGCTCAGACTGAACCGAAGCTTCAGTATTAGGAAAGGACTGCTGAGGAAGATTGGCCGGATTAACCTGCATTCAGAAGGAAAATTCAATAATACTCACTCTGTTCCGATTTCAATAGAAGTGGGAACGAATGTGAAAAACATTGTGCATTCCGAAGAAAGACCATTTTATTCCACAGCATACTTACTTTACTCATTGCACCAAGGAAAAAAGATGAATTCGGCTCCATGGCAGGCTTGAATGCAAACGAGGCATTGATGTCTTCAAAATAGTTATCTTCACTTTTATCATGAGACTCGGGGTTGCAGCTCCTATCATTAACATTAGGAATGAAAGGGAATTTTCCAGTAGTTGGGGATGGCTGTGCCTGCAGCAATAAATGAGATATTCATATGAAAAATAACTCCAATAAACAAAAGAAAGAACATATAACATTCGAGATAGATTTTCTGGTTGCAAATGCCTTCAATGTTAATTAAATCCAAACAGACCAGGACAATGGCCGTTTTATTGTATTTGTTCCGGAAAGCAAGAATTATAACGGTACTAAAACTTTCAAGTTAAGCAAACTTACCAACGAATTTGAAACAAAAACCAGAGATTCTAACAACGTTGTAGGGCTGAGACCAGGAGGTATTGTCAAGTAAGGAGAACGAATGTCAGGGATAAGTGAAGGATTGGCAGGCCTGATGCTTTCAGTATTCAATCTCGGAGCATTAAATCCAGCTCTGGCTGCCATCCTTTCCACCAGACCTCCCCGTGAGCCCGATTTTTGCTCAAACATTGACTCCGATTCATTCGATGGTTCACCACCATGGTGAACACCCTTTTTGTCACTATTCTCAGCTGTCATCATCTGTCGAGATCCCAGAGAGAATCCCTCGGTTTTATTTTCTGCAGGAGCTTTAGAGGCTGGTTTAGAGCCAACATCATCACCTAACATAGTCCACGGACTCGGGGTAGGAAGTATCCAATCTCCGATAATAGAAACATGATCATCAATACCAGCCATGATAATCTCAAAGTCAATCCGTTTTGGAATGCAAACGATCAAATTCCTGAAAGATCAACAACAAAGACAAATATATGATGAAGGACAACAGGAAATATCTTTCGAGAGCAAAACCGCAGTAGTTTGCTCCCGAATCAATAGCAGAGATGTAACCCTTGGACGAAAGGGAAATTAACTAAAAATTAGAATCTTCCAATTTGGGGGGGTTTTGCCTGCAATAGTAAAAGGAAGATGAAAGTGAAAGCTTCACATTCACTCCTTAACTTCCCCAAAGTTAATTAAGGAGTATACATATATATATAAATTAGGGCTATGTGATTATTATGCCTATGCTTTAAACCTTTCTTAAACCAAACCAAAAGGAAAATTTAAAGAAAAAAATAACAAAAAATGGAAATGGCTCCATTTTTGTTCATGTTTTTACCCTTTTTTGCTTTCGTTTTTTTAACATAAGAACAAAAAACTCCAAATTTGATGAACATATCTTAAAGTAAAAGTAATCAAATTCAAAATCAAACTCATTTCTTTGAGTGATGTTCCCCACAAAGATCTAATGACAGAGGACTTTGAATCATACCAAGTTTAAGATTAAAACAAAAACAAAAAATTAGCATCAAAAGTTGGTAAGATTTGAAGCAAAAACATGCATCATAAACAATTCCAAACACAAAATTTGGGTTCAAAATCTGCAGTAAAAGCTATGACATGATGACATTATTTAAACAAACAAACAAAAAAGGGAGATTAAAGCTGATTAGAGGAAAGAGAGCAAAATGATTACCTGATTGATTAAAGAGTCAAAGCTAATGAAGACAGAGCCATGATGAGCAGCAAGAAGAACAAAATCCCAAATCTTCAATCAGATTTTTCATGGGATTTTGAAAAGAAACAAGGGGTGTTAAAGAAAAAAAACGTTTCTTTACTTTGAGCTGGTTTTTTTGGGGAAAAAGAAAGAAAAATTGGGGTTCACAATCTGCAATGAAAAAATATTTTATTTGTAATGAAAAATGAAGAGGAAAAAATGAGATGATATTGGCAATGGTGGTGGACCAGTAAAAAAATGGAATCTTTGAAGAAAAGGGAAATTAATTAATCAATTTAATTAAAAATTAATTAATTAATTCAAAGAACAGACAACAATGAAGGAAAAAAATTGGGATTTTTAATTTTTTTAAAATTAGTGTGTAATTAGTTTGTAATAATGCTTGTTTTTGGAGTGGTGGGGGGGGGGGGGGGATAAAGGTTGTTTTTTCAGCTTTGGAACAGAAGAGAAATTGACTAAATGGGGCCCACCACCATTTCTCTGTCTCTTTCTCGGCTCCGTTGATTGGGGAGCCAGCTAAGCCAAGCCGGCTGGACGTTGGATTATATGGCTTGTTCAGCTGAATTGTTGTTGTGCTTTAATTAGAGAATAATTTTGTTTTATTTGATTTAATTATGGATTAATTAAGTGCCTAACACCTGTTAATTGTAGCCTTAGAAGAACGGGAGATGTTATAACGGCTACTTTGCTGCTGCCACTTGGCAGGTGCCCCTTAATTTTTGCCCTTTGCAAATAAGGACAAACATTTAAAATAATATAAAAACAATTAAAATATGTAAAAATAAAAATAAATAATTAGGACATTGGATTAGCAGGCAAGGTATCGTCGTGTCGGAGCTCCCAAGGATGATTTTGCAATATTAATTTAACTCAGGGTAAAATACATCACATGTCACTTAATTATATATTAATTAATAAACATGTCATTTTTTTAAAATAATAATTTAATTATCAAATTAAAATTTTGTGATAAACAAGTATTATGTTGTTAAAATTGATGACGATTTGGTATAATAATAATTTTAATTTCAAAATGTATATAATTTATTAACTTGGTCACGATTTGAAATAATTTAATCATTCATAATTAGCAATTTCAATAGTGAAGTGACTGTCTACTATTAGGTGACATTAAAGGTCATAATATGTTTGTTTCATTAATTTGTCAATTGTTCAATAGTAAAGTAATTGTTTCTGTCGAGCTATCACATATGTCGATTATCAAGTTTAAGGACTGTAGCATGGGGTACGACAAGTAGTTGGAATGTGTGCTGTCGAAACTTTTAAATATGAAATCTTAAATTTATTGATTTTTTTAAAATATGACCAAGTTAACAGGATGTATAAGTGTTGGGACAAACAATTAATATACCATATCATGTTTCAATTTTAATAACGAAGTGACTTATTTGTCATAAATTTTTAATTGATTGATTAAATTGTTAATTTTTTAAAAATGACTTATTTGTTATTAAACATATAATTAAGTGACATGTAATTTTAACTATTAATAATAGAGAGACCAACTACTAGTAGATGTAACGAGATAGATCAAATATTGACATTGTGAATGAAGCAAACTGACGTGGGATGATCTCTCCATAATGGATATTTGAATTAGTCGATCAATGAGTTGGATACCGATGATTATAAAAAAATTAAGTACATCAATAGTCATTAAACTGTGAAAAGAGATCGAGTTTCGTCATTGGCCTTTTAAAATTTATAAAATGATCATTAAATTTATCAAACTGTTACTAAACCGTCACTAGACATTATAAAATATTGTTACAATTTGATTAATTTAATAATTTTATAACAATTTCATCAAATTTAATAATCATTTTCTAACTTTTGAATGTGACCAAAATAATTTTTTCATCAAATATTTTCCTTCAACTTAGGATTAGGCGCGTTTTAACAAGGCATACAGTAATATTTCATGTATAATTTTCGTATCTTAATAAAATCATACGTTATTGATAAAAAAATATAAAAAGGCAAAAACGAACGACGATATCTATTGTGCACTGATTGCTTCTTTTTCCGACTAAATCACGCGTTTCATTTTTAAATAAATTATTTATTAATAATATGTATTAAATAAGTTAACTAAATTTTAAAATATTTTAATCCAATTTTTAAAATATCAATATCGTATCAATTTAAGTTATTTTTTAATATAGTCATTAATATAATTATTAAATTTCGGTTCAAATTTGAAATGAAATATATTTAAAATATATGGATTAAACTATTTAAAAAGATTATATGGATTAAATTATAAATATGTGTACCCTACGACATAGATAGTTTGATCAAACATGTAAAAGAATAAAGAGCTATACTAATTTTTAACGGCGTGCTAATCTAAGTTATTCAAGCGGTAAGTACATATTATGTTTACAATTCAATACATGTGTTTTTAAATATACTCACCGTCTAATTCGAACTTACATTTAAGACATATCTGATACATAAATAATAACACATGGAAAAAACTCGAGTTTTGAAATAGTTTGTCATAACATAATGAAGAATTAATACAAATCTAACATAAGTAAAAAAAAATACATATAATAATCAATACTTATTCCTATTAAAATATAATCAATACTTATTCTCTCTTTGTTCAATCTAAGCCATGCGAGTGGCTAAATAATACATAGTAAAGTTAGTTTGTTGCTAACTCGTGTACTAAAACTTGAGGAATAAATTACAACCCCCCTCAAAAAAAAAAGTAACAATATTGTTGTTTAATTTGACTGATAATCTAATTGATGCGATATCAATACATCGTTAAAAACTCGATTAAAACGAACGTATTGAAGTTTAAAATTAATATAAAATTTAGGTGATAATTTAGGGGTATGTGATGAAATTAACCCTAAAATAAATTGAAATGAATATAAGAATAAGATAATGATTGGATGATGGTGAATTGTTATCTCTATTATTATAATATACTGCATGCTATGAGATATGGGTTGGGGATGGGTTCCAATTTTAGTCCAATTCTTTATATTATATTATATTATTTATCAATTGATCTAGTATAATAAGACGTTGGTTTCCTTAAACAAAAATAGAGGGTTGGAAGTGTCATTTTTATTATGAATATTTGTCGTATTCAATTTAGAATAACTTGTCATGAATTAGATACCAGTAGTTATACTAAAAAATATTATATTATATAAAATACACTAATATCAGCCTTATAAATTCTAAATTATTGAACCCAACAAGTGTCCAAGTGGAAAAACAGATGATATGACACAAGTTCAAGAAGCTTTGTTTACAAGGTGTATGAGCATTATTAAAGGGTTAAGAATATGTATGAACAAGCACTACATTGTACTCGCCTTTAAACTATTCAAAAAAAATCTAAATTGTTAGGTGGATTAAATTTTAATTTGGTTGGTACTATTATTAAAAAAAACTTTGACACACGAGCTGTGTAAACTATAAACTTTAGTTTACACAAGCCTTTTAGTTTTTGTGTTAATAGTTTTAGTGTTTAAAGTTCAAGGGTTTATGTTTTAGGGTTTAGAACTTAATGTTAGTATTTATAATTCAGGGTATAAAGTTTAGAATTTAGTTTTTTAAGACTTAGGGATAAGAATTTAGGTTTTGAGTTTTATAGTTTAGAATTTCCATTTTATTGTTAGAAAATATATATGAATATTTATATATGTTAGGATATTTGTTTTGATATAATAATTTAAAAAATAGTTTTAGACTAAATTAAAAAGAATTCAAAAATGTTTTTAAGTCCAAAAAACTTGAAAATATGTTTGAGAATGTTTCAAATGGTTTTGAAGTGTTTTTGAAATGTTTTAAAGTAGCCAAACCTAAGTTCTCAGCTCAACTGTATCGATATGGTATACCTCGTTTCGATACGTCTTAAGGTTTCAGCTACAGTCTATTTGAAACTGTCAAAACTCGTACCGATACAGAGCTTGCTCGTATCGATATAGAGCGGGGTCGTTTCGATACGCGTCTTAGCGTTTCGATATGCCTTCGTGGCAAAACCCCCTCAACGACTATTTTCCCAACGATCATTTAAATTGCAGGTCGTACCAATACACTCCTAAGTGTATCGATGCGCACAAGCTGGAAAGAGCTCAACGGCCAGTTTCTGAAGAACACGTACAGATACGGCTACTCGTGTATCGATACGGTCAACTCCAGAACTATATTTACTATGGGAAATAAAGTCTCCAACGGCTCCAATTCCATCCCAACGGTCTCCAACGGCTAGAAACTCAATTGAGAGCATAAAAGGGACGTTCAAGCATCTATAGAAGAAAAATGTTCCAAAAAGTCAACAATCATATGATCAAGAAATGTCTTAGTGCTCAATTTGTCATATTTCTTGTATAGACAACACTTGTGAGCTTAATTGTAAATGTATGCTCAAGTGTATTAGGATTTGGGTGAGTTTTTAGAGTGAAAACAAACACCTTTAGAGAGGGATTTCAGTTTGCTATCAATTCTTTTGTTTAAGAGTATTCCCAAAGCTCAGTTTGTAAGCTTTGGATGCTAGGCTTGGTGAGTGAGTCTAGGTTGTAAAGGTTGCCTTCTAAGCCTTAAAAAGGGGAAGAATTATTAGTGAATTGGTTGAAATTCTTGGTGGGGAGCTAAGGTAGTGGATGTAGGCTTTGGTTAGAAAGCCGTACCACTCTAAATTCTTTGTGTCCAATTCTTATTTTTTGCTTCCACCACTATCACCCAAAAATCAATTTTTGCCACCACTTGGTAAGCAATTCGGTTGAGGATATCGGGCTCCATAATTGGTATCAGAGCGAGGCTCAATCGAGTGAATTAACACCCTATTGAGGCAATTCTGGCAAGCTCGATCAACCAAACAATCAATCGGTTTCAATGGCGCAATCAATCAATAGGCCACCATTCTTTGACGGGACTAACTACCCCTATTGGAAGAATAGGATGATGTACTTCATCAAGTCCAAAGACTACCGTATTTGGGATCTTGTTGAAAATAGACCGTTCGTGCCACAATAAAGAAGACAAGATTGGAGTGCGGATGACAACAAGAAGATGGAACTAAACGTGAAGGCATTGCAAATTCTCCTTTGTGCACTTTGCCCGAAAGAATATGCCAAGCTCTCTTCTTGTGAACATGCCAAGGAAGTATGGGACAAGCTTGAAGTCACATACAAAGGAACAAACGAAGTAAGGGAGACTAAGATTGGTCTTCTTAACCTTGAGTATGAGAATTTCAAGATAGAACTGGATGAAGACATCACAAGATGTTTGATAGATTCTCCACCATCATCAATAGACTCAAAAGATATGAAGAAATCATTCCAGAAGACAAGCTTGTCTGAAAGCTCATTTATTCTCTTCTCGAGCCATGGGACTCAAAAAAGACTGCCATCATCGAAGCCAAGAATCTCAAGACTCTAAAGCTAGATGAACTCATGAGGTCTCTTCTCCCTCATAAAATCATGAAGAAAAGAAAAGAAGAAGAGACGAAGAAGAAAGATATAAAGAAAATAAGGAAAAAAAGATCATGGAGCTAGGCATTAACATGAATACCATTGCTCTTAATTCTTCCACAAACCATCAAGAAGATTCAAGTGAGGAGAAAAATGAGGATGAAGAGATGGCTCATCTCTTCAAAAAGTTCACATGGTTCATGAAAAGCGAAATGGAAAAATCCAAGCATAAATCAAAGAAGAAGATGAAGGATCCCCAAAAGAACCAAAAATGCAAAGAAACGATGCACACCAAATACGATTGCCCTCACTCAAACATAAAGGGAACATCTTCAAAGAAAGCATATGTGGCAACATGGAGTGATAAAGACTCCACCAATGAAGTTGCTCATCTATGCTTTATGGCCCTTCAAGAGGGTAAGGTAACTTCTAACTCGTCTTGTTTAAATTTATATACTTTTGATGAGTTACAAGAAGCCTATGATAAATTAGTTTTTGAGTTTAAGGCTTTATTTTTGAAAAACAAAAAATTGATTTCAAAGTTGAAAACCGAAAATGATTTGCTTTTGAAAACTAATTTAGAGTTTGAAGCAAAAATGAAAGATTTTGAACTTAAAGTCTCAAGTTTACAAAATTTGCTTCAAAGTTTAGAAAAAAATCATCAAAAAAAGATGGATGGTCTTAAGAAAGAAAAAGATTTGATTTCCAAAGAACTTGAAAAGAAAAATAATTTGGGAAAATCAATTTTTTATCAAAGACAATCTAGTGCCCCTAGATTTATTAAAGGAAAATGTTTTAGAAGTATTTGGGTCCCAAAAGGACCAATTACTTCAATTAAAAATGATGAAATTGCAAAATGGATTCTATAAAACCTTTGATGATTTTGATATAACAAATATTTTTCAAGGGCTTTACATACAAATTTTTAAAGTGTCCCAAACTGATAAATATTTTAAATTATTTTTTATTATAAGTAAAAAACTTAAAGCCCTAAATTTTTTTAAGTGTTTAAAGGCCAAACTATTAAAATACGCCCAGGCATATCGATATGTCTCTAAGTGTATCGATACAATTTTTGAAACATTGGCCACTGTAAGCATCCGTTTCGATACGGCTCTGCCCGTATCGATACAGCCTTCAAATGGGCTAAGTATTTTTCCTCAAGTGTTTCGATACGATTACATTCGTATCGATACAGCCTTCATACTGGGTTTAAGTTTTAAGCATTGCGTACCGATACGCTACTAGGTATTTTGATATACTTCAAAGATTTTCTCAAATATCAGGATTTAATGTTTTATCCGTTAGAGTCAGTTATTGGGAAAGACCAATTTTAAAATGCCGTTGGACCCGTATCGATACGCTTCCTCGCGTATCGATACGTCCATGTTATTTTGTGCACAACGGCTCTTTCTTCTTATAGACAGGTACCGATACGAGCCTTCGTGTACCGATACGGATGGTTGAACAAGAGCATTAATTGCGCGAAAAATGCAGCCTAACGGCTACAATAATGATATTAACACCCAAATGGGTAGAAATCAATGCAAGGGTATAAAAGCAAGTCTCCAAAGCACCAACAACAACTATTGAACTATCAAGCAATATCCAAGCATTAATCCAAACCTTTGTGCCTTATAGAGTCATATCTTTGTACCTAACTCATTGGAGTTCTTTATTGTAAATCTTTATTTAGAATTTGGGGTGTGTTTTGATTGTAATTGGGCAATATCCATCTAGTGAGAGATATTTTAGATTGCCAACTTCTTCTTTGTATTGAGAGATTTCTTGGGTCAATCTTTGGGTAGAAAGGACTGTGGCCGAAAATTACCTTACAGTGGCGACTGGTCATCGGAGCTAGGTTAGGAATGACCGGAATGTTCAGGCGATGGTTAAAAGTTTAAGGCTCATCGAAAAAGATGATCGGAGACGACGGCCGGTGGCCAGCGTCGCCTCCGGCTGCCAGGAAACAAGTCAGGGCTAAGGATAAGTGGTGGTTGAAGATTGAAGTTGAGAAAATGGAAGAATAGGTGATGAAATTTGGGGAGATTTAGGGTTTTGATCGAAAACAAACAAGAAATGGTAAAGATTTGGTGTTTGTGGTGGATTAAAACGAAGAAAAATGAAGAATAGATGAAGAATTGGGATGAGTTTATGGGTTTCGATCAAAAATTCAAAGGTTTTCTGGGTTTTGGAATGTTCGAATCGAGAGAATTTAGAGAGAGGAAGTGCTGATGAGAGAGGGGGAAAAAGATGAAATGGCCGAGTTGGCTCGGTTTAGGGCCCTTTATACCCGAGCCAACACGGTGTCGTTTTGGGCACCACGTTAAAAAGACCCCCGGTTATAATCGTTTAGGCTATTTGGGTCAATTAGGCTGAGAATTAAATGGGCTTTGGGTCAGATTCTTAGGGAAATTAGACTAGGACTCTCTAGTTTATTATGTTTCACAAATTGGACCATAAATCTTTGTAATTCAGCCTTTAAATTTTCAATTTAATTCAGTTTAGTCCTGAACATTTTATTTTCTTTATTAATTGCCTTATTTAATTGTTTATACATTGCATGCTTTTTAAATAGTCATGTAGTATATTTGTTTAGGGACATTTAATATATCTAGTGTAATTTAATTAGAGCCTTTAGAATTAGGTTCTTCAATTTGTTATTAATTAACTTAATAGGATAGATCATTGTAGAAAATAAATGAATATTAAATGATCCCCTTTATGCCCTAAATTGATTAGTGTCACATTGCAACATGATGTTATTCAAAAGGGTGTTTTAGTGAAATATTTAATATTTCATTTAAACCTAAAATATGTTAATTAAGCATAGTCAGTTAAATAAAATTAAAATTAGGATTAAACAATTAGTGACATCAATATTAGAAATATTATTAATTTAGGGCCTAATATGGTAGTGCCCAATCATTTGGGTGTTATCAAAAAATCCCGCTAAATTGGTGATATTTATAGATTTTAATTAATTAATGAATTGAAGCCTTATTAGGCTAGAACTTAAAATGAACAAGAAAATAATTGGACATGCATTTAAAACCCTTTTGTGTTGAGATACATTTTCGAATGTGAATTGAAACATCCTAAGGTAACTGATATTTCAAAAATTCATATTCGTATGAAAATGTATTTTCTTAAAAAAAGAATACCCCCATTTGAAATGAAATTCAGTTAGCAATTAATGATCAAATTAACTTCAAATTGTTACTTAAAAATGCCAAAATGCCACACGGAATTAATAAGGTACCAATAACGGGCATTTGTGGGGGTGCTAATCATTCCCCACACGTAACCGACTCCCGAACCCAAATCATTTTTAAAAGAATCTCTGGTTGTTTTTATGGTGTCCGGTCTACCAAGGTGACCGGTGGCGACTCCAAATTGATTTTTAGAATTTTACGTGACATTTTACCATTTCGAATAACAATTTGAATTTAATTTAACCATAATTATCAACTAGATCTAAATTCCAAATGGAGATATCCTTTTATAAGGAAACATATTTTATCCGAATACGAGATTAAAAGCGTTCAAATACTTTAGGACACCCCTATTCGTATTCAAAATATATTTTCAACATAAAAGGTTTTCAAATGCATGATTAATTATTGTCTTATTAATTTTAAGTTCTAACGTATAAAGGCTTTAATTAATTAAATTATTAGGCTAAGAATATTACTAAATTTAATGATTTCCATGAGATAGTACCAATTACTTGAATACCATCCATATTAAATTCACTAGATTTAAATAATACTCACTAACTAACTTATCACTTTGAGTATTTAAAGTAATAGTCCTAATTAAAGCTCTATTAACTAAGTCATTTATCAAATTCTAAATTCTAATAGATATTAAATGTTCCATTTTAGAGCCATGTTGGAATAATATCTCAATACACTGAGACACTACCCAAATTTAAACTCCAAAATTTTCCATTTAATATATACTAGTTTGCTACAATTATCTCCTTAATTGATTATTTAATCTTAATTAAAGGACCTAAAATACTAAAAGCTCTAAGTAATTAATTAAACTACATGTCAAATTTAAAACTATGCATGCATACATGTAAATTAAACAAACATTTGACAATTTAATTGAACTAATTAAATGAATTAACATGTAATAAGGGATTAAATTGAATTACTATTAAAATGTAAGTGCCAATTTACAAGCCATTAGTAACTAAATTGAAAGAAAAACAAACCTGATGGCCAAAGTATAAGAAAGAAGGGCACAGATCTATTCTCTCGACCCGATTGACCCGCGCGGGTCGAGTCAACCCGGTGCCAAAACGACACCGTTTGACTCATGGTATAAATACCCTTTCACTAAGCTGACCCGTTCATTTTCAACAGACCATTCTCTCTCTTCTCTCTCTTCTTTCCCATATTCTCTCGGCTTAGACACCCTAAACCCAGAAAATATGATCCAAATGGATCAAAACCATATGTTCTTCTCAAAAACTCATTCGAGTTCATTAATTTTTACTCACTTAATCTTCAAAAACACCTAATCGCAACACTTTTTGTGTTTTCAAAGATTAAACACCACAATTCTCCCAATGTTCATATTTTGTTCTTCATTTCCTCGCACCTCAATCCATCAACACCGCCCTAAACCTTTTTCGAATTGTTCGCCGATCATCGGAGGCGACGCCAGCCACCACCGGCTGTCGTCTCCGGTCATCTTCTTTCTCTTGTCGGTCACCTCTATAACTTTCGGCCACCACCTGATTTCGGCCGGCCACAGCGAGGCAATTTTCGGCCACCGTGTCGAAACCCTAAAAACACCCAAAATTCTTTTTTTTGTCCTAAACCCTAATCTATTATCTGATTCATGAGAATCACATGTCTTCTCCACTAAAACTAACTACCCGAACCAAAACCATCTCATTTTTTACTTCGACAACATTGCGAAACCATCTTCTGTCATCACAAATTCTCCGACTACGAGATAAGTCTCCTCGACTTCTTCATTTTAGGTCTAACTTGCTTTTAAGTTTTAATCCATTTTAGCTTCTGTTTTTAAGTCTTAGAAGCTAGATCTAACGTTTTTTTATCGTTTTTGTTGCAGGGAACAAATAGAGAAAAAGAAATTTACCTTTCTGGTGTGTAAACAGAACTTCAGCGACGAATCGATCGTTTTCTCTAGCGGCTTCTTGTATTTCAGGCGGCTCCTCAATTTTCAGGTATGATTCCTCCACTTCCTCTCTCTCCTTTCATTATTATTAGGATAATAATTGTGTAATAATGACCCGTTTTTCTCTCTCTTCAGGGGTATTTATAATGCTAATAATAGTGACATCAGTGGGGGCCTTAATCCGAGTGATACCTGAATGGGCCTTTTGCTCGATTTTAGGTAGATTTAGTGTGGGAAACTCATGTAAATTGGGCATGGTTTTATATTTATGAGTTTTTGAGGAATATTATATGTAAATGGACACTTTATAATAGATTTTGGAATTTTTGGACTTTATGAGTAAAAATTTGGACTGTTTTATTTATTTATGATCTATTACTATTATTATTAGGCTTTATTATATTTATTTATTATTATTTATTTTTAGGTTTTATTTATAGAGACAATATATTATATATAGGTATGCCCGGGTAAAAATCGGGTATTACAGTGACACCAATAATGTTGAAGATGATGTCGATTAAAATGTCAGAGATGGTAAAGATGACAATTCTATTAAGGCCAACTAATACAAAGAAATCTATTGTATAATTGACGTCCACCGCACTGTGACACCGATTCACATAGATATCACTATTGATACATCACACCTTCCTTATTTTTGAATTAGTTTTTTTACACTTTTAATATTTTATTGTTTTAATTAGAATAATTATTGTTTTCAAATTATTATATTCTTTGGGTTTATTACAAAATAAGTGCCTAAATTATATTAACTTCTTATTTTTATTTTAAGTGTCTAAAGTTTATTTTTATTAAGGATATATGCATAAAGTTAATTTTTTTAAAAGAAAATGACAAATTTTACTCATGCAAATAATTTATTCGTGTTCTCATGTATCCAACATGCATTTTGTTATGTCAGAGTCGTATCTATGTCGGAGATTTGTCTGGAATTCGAACACAAGAGTCGGAGCTGCTACATGGGTTTGATTTAACGGGTGTTTTCATTTTTTCCAATTTTTTTGGTACTAGACGATGTTGTTGGGTGATGCAGGTTCTTCCTTTGTGAAGGGAATTCATTTCAAGCTAACAAGGAAAATATTTCAATATTACTACATGTAATCTCTTCAAACATACGCACACATATACATATATATTACATATGCATGTAAGAGCATGCATCAAATGCATTTACAACCAAAAACCCACATTCAAAGCTTTCAAAATCCCACCCGACTTTCTCAGACTGAGAAATCAACAACATATCTTACATTCCTATAATAATCCCTCCCTTAAAGCCCAAGTTATCATGGCTGTAATTCCTACAAAAGAGTGTAGATTTGATAATGAAATATGGAGAAGATTGGGGAAGACAATGAGAAGGAGAAAGAGGAGGAGGGGAAGAAGAAGGAGAGGAAGGATAGAAGAAGAAGAAAGTTTTAAGATTTTATTTTCTGTTTTAAGCAGTTATGTCAGTTGTTTCAAGCTTTTCTTGTCTGCTAATTGTCGTTGTTTTAAGCTGTCCTTGTTTTTATAATGCTTTCGTGACATTAAGATCATCTACTATCTATGGTTATTTTTTTAATTAAGTTTATGTTTTAGTAAAAAAAAAAAAGAGATATATGTCTTTTGGATTTACTACAGTAAAATGCAAACTCAAAATTAAACATTTATTTTACTCATCCAACGATTCAAAAAATACATCTGGATCATATATATATATATATATCATTAAGCGGTCTCTCTTGTAAATTTTCCTTGACTACAATAAATTTCTTTTTCCCTCAAACCATATTTTTTTCATCAAGGGGTTTTTCATATAATTCTATGCTATTATTTTATTTGTGATTGTTTGTTTACCGTTATTTTTTGTATATCCTTAACATCATGAATGTCAATTACGATAAATGTGAAAAAAAGGTGAAGACCGTAAAATAACAATTTTTAAATATTTCAATTAGATTGAAGTAAATAACATTACGTTTAGGGCAACTTCGTTTTTGAGTCTAGTTTTGATGGAATTCCCCTTGTTTCCTTTGCATTTGTTTCGGGAAATGCATTTCAAGACGATTGGGGTTCCTGAGACCAACACAGGCACGGCTGACAGCTTTCACAGCTTCATCCTGACCAATGGCTCGCTCGTGAAGAGTCTCTTCCAACTTAACCAGCCTAGCAGATTCGCCGGTTATTACTTTCTCGACAGGAATACCAGTCCATGAAGAGATTACATCCTGAATGTCCACCTTTGTCACAACCTTCTCTGCCTAGTTCACCTCATGGAATATACCGATCGAAAACCCGAGCCACTCTTCTAGAATGTGTGATTCTAGCAGGTACTGTTAAAGGAATGTATTGTACCTTCTCAGAGTCCAAGGTGTTATCTGTTTCATTCCATAAATTTATCATCTGCCTCAACTGTCTTCTAAGCTTCTAGTCTTCTCAAGGAACTGCAACAGCGATAATGCCATTAAATCAACTTGCAGAAGAAAGATAAATAAGAGTCCGTTTAGACTAGATTGTAATACTAGCACAACCGTGTACGACGGGCGCAAACACGAGCTCCAGCTTCATCCATCAAATCAAATGCTTTGTCGGGTAGAAAACAATCACCGAAGCATATGCAGAAATCAAAGTGAGGATCAACAGGGCAGAGTTTCGTTTCGATTGACTGACAAAATCATACAGATAGTTAAATGAAAATTCGAATACCGCATACCTAATGTACAGGTATGACAGTTCCGCAGCAGCAAACACCACTACTATGGCCAAATGTGCCTAAGAATGAACATAGTAGAAGAAATATTTTCATACCCAGATTCTTTTTGATTCAGATATATATACAAGATGAAAACAGTTAAACATATAACCTAAACATATAGCTGAAGAGTTGTGAAAAACTATATTCTCTATGTCAAGGTTAAAAAATTTCGCAGCCAGCCAGAAATCATTCTTAGGGTCGACAATTATGGCCTTGAACAACATGCTATAATTACAAAATTAGTCTCCTTAGTTTAGACCAAGAGTTCAAAAAGTTAAAAATATTGGGTGATTTAGACTTTGCCTATATATTAACCTTTCCTCAACTTATATTTCTCAACAAAGTTTATTACTTAGAAATGAATTTTGACTTTCCAATAATCCAATAAAAAGTTTAATCCGAATTGTGAATTACAGACAACACTTGAAAACAATTATGATAATATGTAAATAAGTTAAATGCAATGAAAACAACAATTTTGGTACCGGATTAGATCATTTGAAGAATCTATCCATATTGATATGTCATATTGTGAAGTAAAATTATAAAAATATATGAAGAGGACACATTAAGACAAATAATCATAAAAATTACAAAGTTTAAAGGAAAAAATGATCAAATAATCATAGTTTAGGGAAAGTGTTAGTATACTTTTCCCATTTGTTTAAATTTTTATTTACTTTTTTTCCGTTTAAAATAATGATTCTGAATCTGGGTCCCATTTTTTTTTTAATCAAGTTTAGGAAAACGATCAAATAATTTTTAAAACACATGTGGAGAATCAAATAACTGAAGATTTAACGACTAAGAATTAAAAAAACCTTATATTTACTGTACGTGTTTATCAGAGCCATGAAAATGAACATCTGCTAAACAAGCGAATCATCAAACCCTTAGACAGCATTTGCAAAAATCTCCACTAAAACAATGCCTAAGTAATTGCGAGTTTCTCAAAGCTGTACGTAGGACCCTTGCTCTTATACTTCTTATCCATCTGAATCCCAAACAAGTTTCAGATGTGCTGACTTCCTTGCCTTGCGTCCGCCCCACAGCAAATGGGTGGTTGTTCACTGCACCAAGTGGCATATTGTTTGAAACATGTGAAGAAGGGCTGAAACTATGAGAGCCATGAATCACTCTTGCTGTAGATGTAGACGTGTAAAGGGAGACCTAGAGGGCAATGTCGAGATGATGATGTGAAGCCGCAGCACAGTTATTGCTTAGGCATAGCCTGATTGACCATTCTAACTGAGGAAAAGAAAAGAACAAAGCACAAATCATAATCAAATATCATTGAGGAGCAAAACTAATCATGTAGAGTCTAGAGTGGGATGAATGGTGCAACAGGATCAAACTCATTCCACATCAGTGAACATGCACATCGTATACCTAGTAGAAGGCAATTTTTCCTTTGTGATCCTTGTTGCCGGCGAAGTTGACATCAATTCTTATTCTCTGACTATGTGATTTATCCTATGTGAACATAGATATGGGATCAGTGTAATCAAATTTTCATTTCAGTTTAAGTAAAGACAATGTTATTTGGAGAGCAAACTAATGGTTCCAAAAAAAAATCTGGTTGATGCTTACTGTTATATTCATTCTAGAAAAAGCCTGCATGAGGAATGGTCCATTTTGATTTGCCGAATTTCGTACAAAAGGATGCTCAAGCAGCATAGCTGCAGATGGCCGCTCTGCTGGATTTCTTTGAAAGCAACAATGTAGAAAATCCTTCCCTTCAGGAGATAATGCTTCTAGTACATGTGGGTTTTGGTTTAGAACCTTGAACAATGTTTGAGGCTGATTGATAAGATTAACAGTCAAAATAGTAATGTAAATTCCTTTGTGAAAACATATCTTTTGTTACATTAAGTATAAAAACAATCTAATCTGAACTGTGTTAAAACTGAAAAGTCCATTTTAAAAGATGAAGTTCAAAGATAGGCATGATATAAAAGTTTGAAAATGTGCTTACCCTTTCAAAGTCACTTTATGGAGGTTTACCATTAAGCATCTCAATGACGGTGCAACTCAAGCTCCATATGTCAACAACCAGAGCATGATTTGGGTTGGAATCTTTCTTCATAACAGCTTTTAAGACCTGAAATAGAAATAACAACAGTCAACAAAAACAATAGTAATAGTAATAGCCATGGAAAAGCCTAAAATATGTACAAATTACTGTAATGCAAATCACCTCAGCTAAAAGTTTAAAATGAGGACAAATAGTATACTTTAAAAATTTAAAAAAGTAAATAAGATTCTCGCGTGCTATACTATTCCATTTTTGTCCCCTTCTTGGTCTAATTATATTCCCGAAAAGTCGAAAATTAAGTGATAAGGGTTTTGTGAAATTCTCTAAAATGTTAATGGGTAAAAGAATTGGAGTTGGTTGAATGTATTTACTGAAATACCCTAATCTTTTTTTGGAAAGACCCGCATAGAAATATGCTATTAACGTGAGTAACGCTAAAGCAACAGTAGTATTTATATCATTCGTGAGTGCGGCTAACTCTCCATGAGGTAATTGTATAATTTTCCAAGGTAAAAGAGCACCCGACCAGTTAGAAACAAAAATAAATAGAAACATAGTTCCAATAAAGGGGACCCATGGGCCATATTCTTCTCCAATCTGAGTTTTGCTCACGTCTCGAATGAATTCAAGAACATATTCGAAGAAATTTTGACCGCCGGTTGGAATAGTTTGTGGATTCCGAACAGCGATAAGGGCGGAACCTAATAAGATAGCAATTACAACCCAAGAAGTAATAAGTACTTGGGCATGGACTTGGAAACCTCCTATTTGCCAATACAAAAATCTGATATTTAACCTCTCTATTTTAGTTTGACATAATTTGATCCACTTACTTTTCTAATGTTATTAACGACTCCGCATTTAATATATTTCAAGTCACTCGATTATTAGTTCGGCTACAAAAGGATCACTCTTTTTCTAATAGTTACACTCAATTAAAAAATTCTTACAATTAGATACTTGGTTGTTAAAATGGATGGAAGAGGGTGAAGTGACCTAGTCAAATTATACATTCTATCAATTTAGTTATATTTCGAAATAATTTAATAAATTTAATCATTCATATCTAAAAATTCTATCAATTTTGTCCTTCTCATAAATTGTCCATTCTTCTCTCATAAATGTTATGAAGTATTACTTTCTTGTTGTTGTTATTCAATTGTTGTTATTAGTTACTTATTGTTGGTTTATGGTAGAATGCAATTGTCCAACTGCAATTTTGATCTGATAGTCTCACTTGGTTCGATAGTACCGCAAAAAAGGGTTAAATCAGTTAAATCTATTGAACTATTTCAAATTATGACCAAATTGATCGGATGTACAAGTGTTGGGAACTCAAAATTGTTATTATATCAAGTCACATTAGACGTTCGTTTTAGTTTTAATGACAAAGCGACTTGTTTGTAACAACTTTTTGATTGACTGAATAGAGTATATCTTTTAAAAATACCCATTTGCAATCAAACTAATAACGGAGGGATACAACATTGGCGGAGCCACCAAAAATTTTAGAGAGAAATAATTTTTTCTATAAATTTAATATAAAATAATGTTACAAATAAAATTATCACAACTTTAAATGAATATATTGACACCATTAAAAGAAAAATGACACTCAATATTCGTTACTATGTACTTAAAAAAATTCCTTCATAAAAATCTTAAATTTGAACTTTTGAAATTAAATTTTTTAGCCCACCCCCTTAGACATAATGTACATCTTAACCATAATTCTATAATAAATATCATTTTAAGTAATTTTATAATTTTCGTTTTGGTTTTCTGGTTTTATTATGATGTTATTTGGTTATTTGTAAGTTGACATTTTGTTTTTTATTATTTTATGCATACTTTTTTTATTTAAATTAAGAAATTTTTTAATAAAACACGTAATAGTAGTCTCTTATTTATCAAAAAAAATTATAATTCTTAAATTTCTTGATGACGTATCACTATTTAATTCACAACCAAAACATAAAGTTTTACATTACTAATAATGAGATGCCTCGTAAGATTAAACCATTAATGACATGTCATTAGTTTTATGATGATATGCCTCATAAAGTTTTACACTACCATTAATTTTACGAGGATGTGTTAATATTCTATAATAACATATCATTGCAAGAAATTTTAAATTTTAATTCTTAAAACTAAACAATAAATATTTTACTAAAACTGAGAATTTAATAATTGTCAATAAATCGTGAAATTATTGAATTTTGTTAATTCTTTCTTAGAAGTTATTCAGCTGATAGTTTTCTTTAGACATAAAAGCAGAGAATAAGACTTTTTGTCTTTATCTATTTATACGCTTTAGGCTTAAAGTAAAAATAGTGTGCAAATTCAATAATTTTAGAGACTGCTTTACAAAATAAATTTGATTGCATCGATAAACGAACTACAAAGAGGATGAATCTACTAGAGACCACAGACAATCCGCAAATCAAAGCCAAAATGCCGCAAAAAATATATCTACGAACGGCGATCTACTACAATGGTAAACGATAACGTGCTATAAGGTAAAAGGTGCCACAAACAGAAAAAGCATATATCAAAAATAAAAACCACCGCCGATAAATCAAGAACTAAAGAAAAAAGTTAGAACTGATCGTTTTCAAATTAACTAATTTTTTTTAATATGCTGATGTGATTATAATGTAGTATATGTTCAAATTTTTAAACCCTTTAATGCGCACACACACCGTGCACATATGTGTTCGAACCCGGATCACTTGGATGAAATACATCATTTACCACTGGGACCAATTTACGGGTTCCAAATTAACTAGTTAATGGTAAGGTTTAAGGGTGTTAAGCAAACTAATGTTTCGGTTCTGTTTCTTAGTATAAGGATCTAATCATGACAAATTAAATTAGAGAGACTAAATTCTCAATTTTAGTGAAGTAGGAGGATGTGATTTGTAGTTAAACCATTATAAACATGTACGCAATGTTTGAAGTTGAATTGAACATATAAACTGAGTCAGAGAGGGAGAATTTCGATTTGAAACTCGTAATCGAAGATCAAAATTTTGGGAACTATTTCTTTGTTAAATCGATTACGAATTACAGGCACGAAGTTTTGATCTGGGGTTTAGGGTGCTAAAGAAGTGAAAAGGGTTTTAGCTTTGATTTCTAAGCTCAAAACCTTCAATTCATAATCACCATGATTTTTGTGGACGGAAAGCCCTTTTTTTCTTCTTCGTCTTCCACTTCATCGTCTGGGTCTCGGGTATTTTCCCTTCAAATTACCCAGATTCCAAATCTTATGCAAAACGGATTATCTTCTTTTCGTTTCTTCATTTCCATTTGTAATTTGCTCAATTCAAATATTCCATTGAGTTCCAAGCTAACCTTGCTTTGTTTTGACAGATGATTGTTTCTTTTTCTTTTTCCTCCTTTTTTTCTTGTTTTTGTTTTCTTAAACAGCCGTCGGATTTGTTGGTAGCATTGCTGGAACACCCCAGTTTAGTGTCTGCTACACGGTCTTTCAAGTCTATTCAGGAGAGGAAAGTATCAGCAGAATACGTGGATTCCAAGTTACCAACATCGTCTGGAAACCCTAAATACGTCTACTTATTTCAGAGGGAATACGCCACCGTTGATCCTAAACTTGTTCATGTATGTTTTTTTTTTCTCTTCACTTCAATCTCGTATCGAACTCGTTACTATAATGTTCTAGTGTGAATGATTTACAGTCTTGTTTCTAATAATTTTGTAATATGACATTTAGTAGACAAGAAACCCACATGTTAAGCTTCCGTCTTTTAGGCTTTTTTTCCCTTTCATCATCTGGGACTAGTATTTATTACAAAGAACATGGATCTGTCTGTAAGAGGAACGGCAATTTGGAACCTATATTGTTACTCATGTGAAATGTAATTCGATAGGGGTAGTCTTAAAAATGTATTTTTAAACACATACGTATATAGTTGTATATATAGTATGTGTTTATAGAATACATAATCCTAAATGTCATGGGCTGGAAAGGCTATCAATTTGCTTGTATGTTTTAGGTAAAGGGAAAATTGGAATCTGAGGACTTGAAAGACTAATGGCAATATCATTCATTGAATTTCATTTCATTTCGTATGATCTTTTGAACGTCATGTGTGTTGTTTAATATGATTTAAGATGATTAGTGAGCGAGACACTTTGGATATTTGTTCATTGTTTTTTGTTTTCAAACAGTGCATGGATCTCCACTCCGCTTCATATATTCAACTTAACATAACCTTTTTTCATCATTGCTGAACAAACAATGTGCCTCATCTAGTTGTGGAGTTTCTGTTGGTTTTTGAACATGTTTGCTGTTCATATTCTGCCTTGATTCACTCCCACCTTTCCTTTTCTGGATTTTCTAGCTCTTTTTATTACCTTCACCTTATTTCATTTCTTACATGGAAAGTATATTGGCACCGATGAAGCCACAACTTGCGTGGGTGTTGCCATTCGGAACCGGAAGAATGGGATGTAAGAATTTGGAATAGATTTCAGAATTGCTTAATGGAAATTTTATCTCTTGTATGATGGGTGATTCTTATTTTTTGATTTTTATTCAGGACATCCGTTGCCCATATGGATTCTCCAAAAATCGTGGATATTGGCTTCTCCCAGATGTTAAAGCTAGTTGTTGGTCATGATTTAGACGCTGATTTGGATGTATTACTAATTATATTCCCCTTTTATTAATTCGTTAGTGATTTATCATGATTGAAACATGATACTTGTTCTTGAATTGAAGCTTCTGAATTTTAAAATGCAGGTGCATTTAGTTGGTGGTTTTGAAGATGTTTCACCCGATGTCTGGCCCTTGATCTTCTCATTTGTTGTTGATTTTTTCCAGAGTTGTAGTTACCTGCTCAGAAAAAGAATGATTAAGTTGGATATTTTGACATGTTATGCAGCATGCTAGAGACCGAACTATGTCAAAGGGGAAACGAGTTGAAGGTCATTCCATTCCTTTATGTAGAAAAATATTTGAAACCATGCAGAAGAGACTGGAAAATTTTCATGTGCAGACTCTCTGTGTTCTTAGACATAACACCACATATGATTCTCAAGAAAATGCATATCCCATTTTCAATGGGTTTCTGGTAAGTTCAAGCTTTCACAATTCCTTGATCTCAAAATGGAAAATGGAAGTGCAGAGCTTAGTGAAGCATTTTATCTGATTTTCAGCAGCTCATGATTCTTAAATGGCAAAATTTTGAAACTACTATATCAGTCATTAATTTCAACTGGTTTAACAATATTTGACTGGAAAATAATATGTTTAAATTTACAATTAAAAAATCTATGGTTCTTGTCGTCTGATGGCTAGATGTCGTGTTTCAGATTATGAGTATAGTCACTTGTGCCGTTGAATTTTTTTTTAATAAATATGAACATGTCAAACATTATTTTCCTTTGCATATTTCAGGTAGAAACTTATTCGGGATCCCTCATCCCTGCCAGTTTTGATAGAACTTCCCGATGTCCGGATGAAATTGTCCGGAGACTCCGAATCTCTGCTTCATATGAAGACCCCAGATGGAAAGGAAAATTACTGGATACTTATGACACTAAAACTGACAGATTCATCATTGCTCCTTGCATTTGGTAAAATGTTATTTTAACAATTTATTATTTCATCTATTTATGACAATAGCAATCGTACTAAGCCTGCCTAGTTTTACATTATAAGTCTCCGGTCTTAACTATATACATATAAATATGCATTTACTATATTATGAACTCGGATTTATTGTTTTCACTCTTGTTTTTATTGTTCACATAGGACCGATCGCCTGGTAAATATTGTTAAGTCACTGCGAAGTCTTTCTGACTCCGACATCCTTACCATGTGCTCTACTTCACCTCTGGCTGAGGGTCCAGACTTCGTGGAGAATGAGAAAAGGTGAGCACGTCTTTAAACGAAAAGTTCATGTTTATAGTTCTCTGTACACACACGTATATATATTTGGACAGCTTGTTACATTAATACATTTGCCCTTGCCTTGGTTGGTATCTGAATTTGAACGGAGCATGTTTAGCAATTTAGAGGTTAAGCTAGCTCTCTTCTAGTTTGGAATCAAGTCATTTTCCATTTTGGATGCCGAGTTACTCACATTCGCAACCCATGACATCATTTAGAAAAATGTCTCTGAATAGTACTTCACCTGTATGTTTTCATGCAAGGAAATGAGTAATATCTAAGTGGTGTATATATCTGGTTTATGTCAAAAAAAAAGGCTGTGGAACTATCTGATTGAGCATCAAGACTGGCGTATGACGTTTCCGATGGAACAACCACGAGAATTTGAGAGGACCGATGAGGGAGGCTGGAAAATGGTTTTTCTTCACAAGGATACGGAACATACCATACCAATCAAAATCCAGTGAATAGCCTACTAGTACATTGTTGTATGCATCATTGAGTTACAGAAACATGACCACCTCTATATTGGTAATAACCCTGGTATTGGATAATTGATTTTGTTAATTGTGAAAAAAAAATATATACTTGATTCGTGGATGTGGTGTGGATATCTGGCATGACGTATTATTGTTGTTGTAGTTTTCTTTTTATATCTTCTATGTTTATTTTACTGCCCGTGTTTGTGGTTGCCATTTCCAGCATTCCCGTCTACAAGATTTGAACTTAAGTTTTCTCCTAATGTTGTGGTTGTTGTTTTGCAACTGAAATATAATCTAACTTAAACAAATATGAAATATATAAAATATCCATATGATATAAACTCGACCCAAACTTAGGGGTGTAAACGAGCCGAGTTGAGCTTGAGTATAGTTAAGCTCGGCTTGAACTTGAAATACTCAAGGCTAAGCTCGGCTCGAAAGCTTGCGAGTTTAAAGTTATCAAGCTCAATTGAAGTTCGAGTTCGACTCGAAAGCTCGCAGGCTCAAAATTATCAAACTAAACCCTAATTTGTTAACCCTTAATCTCCCCAAAACCTATCAAACCATTGTTAATCTAACCTAACCCTAGATCTCAAACCAAGCTATAACCCTAAATTAACCCCAAACACCAAAATTAAACCCTAATTAACCATTGTAATATTATATATTATATTTTTTAGTAGCTCCTAAGCTTTTCGAGCCGGATATCGAGTAGTTTGTCTCGACTCGTTAAGAACTCGAGTTGAGCTTTGACCGAATCAAACTCAAATAGTTCGAGATCTGTTTTGTCTCATTTACGACTTGCTCGGAATCACCAAACAAGTCATAAAAACACTCCCACAGCAAGGTGAAAATAACTTCTTTGTTCAATGGCAACACACCGTGAATCTCGGTTGAAATCAAGTACTTTCCCATATTAACTCAAAAGAATCACATTTTCATAGAAAAATCTTAAATTTGGCGTTTAATCCCCTCTCCATTCCCGCGCTTTTCAAGCCTTTGAACTCTTCTCTAATTTAAACACTTCTAAGATCACCCGCCAGAAAAGTTTCTTGCTTTTGAAACCGCAAAACCCCAATGCATCAAAATCGTTAAAACAACTGGGGGAAAAAGAAGAATAGAAAGATGTTTTATTCACATACGTTTTTGTCTCGTAAGGCCCCTCTCGGCACCGTCTGGTGCGCCGCCCATCTCCAGCACCGCCTCAAGAAGTCTCATTACACCGCCGCCGATATCCCCTCCACCGTCGGTCCGTCTTTCTTTTTTTCTTTTAACCCTTAATTTGCTTATTCTTCTGCTGATTTTTCGCGATTATTAAGATTATGAGGAATTGGTTCTATAACTGTCAATTGGCTCCTTGAAGTAGTTCAGCCATTGATGAAAAGTTATAAGCTTTGCTTTGAATCAAATAGAGAAAAAACAATGCACTTTAGCATCTATTTTCTTTGATCATTATGCGTTTTAATCTGCCTTACTTGCTAATGCTAAGTGTTATCTCGTTCGGGTTCGTCCCCATTCCTATATTTCTTGCTGATTTTTCGCTATTGCCGATGCTACGAGGCATTGGCTTAATCACTGTCCAATTGGCTCCCTTAATAGTTCAACTACCAATGAAAAGTTAAAAGCTTTGCTTCGAATTGAATTGGGAAAAAATGCACTTTAGCATCTATTTTGTTTGATCATTATGTGTGTGAATCTGCATACTGCAATGCTGTTTCGTAAACCAAGTCTTCATCCGAATGCAGATCACATCATGTTCCCTGAAGTTCCCACTGCATTAAGAATGTCAGGCCACCTTCTTTTGGGAATTGTTTGAATATACTCGAAGAAAGTCGAATATCTTTACCATGACTGCAATATCATCCTTATCAGGCTAAATCAAGGTTTTTGCTCCCACGCAAGTGAATTTACCCGAGGATGCAATATTGGCACCGGTTCAAGCTATCACTTTGCCACGGACATTGGACTTGGATGCCATGGAATTGGATGTCGATGCCTATAACAAAAGGTAAGACTTTCTGTAATAAATAATTTTTTTAATGTTTTGATTATATCTGTACTTTTCATTTTCAGAGCTGCAGATAATCATCTCAGGAACCTAGAAGATATAGCACTTGCAGTTTGCTATATAGAATTCGAATTGATATTTGCCGAACATTTTATCATTTTCTTGTTAATTTGTGTTTTATCATTTTTCTACTGATCAAATTCCTGCTGAGAGGGATCCTTGTGTTGCTGTGACTTTTGATGATGTAAGTTCTTTTTCTTTAGCAAATTGAAGTTTAGCATTCATTTCTCATTTTGTTTCAAGTTACCGGAATTGCATTTTTACCATTGGAAATATATATATATTGTGCAGGATATCATGATGGACGATGCGTCACCTCAGGAAGCATTTCACAAATCTGGGTCAATGAGTTTGAATGATCCGGCTTCAGATAATCAGATACAAAGGTCTTGTTTTCAGGATCCAGATCCTAGTAATCAGATGGGAGTACAAAGTGAAGCAGCACAAGTACTTGAGTCTGTTAGCAACCAAGATTTCCCCGGAGATGGAAACGATGCGCGACGCTGCCCATGATGTTTCCAACCAAAACCTCCCCTCAGTAGGTGCAGACAACAGAAATGATCCGGCTGAAGCGGCAGGCTCTTTGGAGCAAGCCCTGGAGGAGAAGGAAATCGGTACTCCTAGTTTGAACTTATTACCTTCCGGAGAGCCATCTATGCCTTTTCAGCAGCACTCCGATCCACCAGCTTCTGCTTCAAACGGCCCTCCAGAGGCTTTTGGTGGGTGAACTGTGAAAATTAGATCAATAAGTAAAACGGACATGGATGATATTGGTTTTTTATTCTTTTTCAGTGGATGCATCACCTCAACTTGTCATTCAAACATCTCCACCACAACAGCGGCCAAGGCAGAGATGACGGCAGAACTTCTTTGATGAGAAGTTGCCGGGTGTAGGATTGATATCGTCTTTATCTCTTTTGTTGTTTGTACTGATTATCAATATGAACGTATGTAAAGGTTGATGAAGAGAGCACTTGAAGATTGTAGCGATATAGTAAAGAAGAGAAAGAAAATCCTTTGCTCGGCTTTTGGTGTATGGAAGTTGAATAACGCTCGAAAAGCGGAACAGATGTTTAATGAGCGTTCATTAACTGGTACGTATTGCCCGATTATCTTGCTCGGATTTGAATCTAATATCAAAAGATAGGTTCTTAGAAAGATGGTACTTATATACCTGCAGGGTTGAGTGAAGATTTATGTAATATGTTCAAAAAGGATGGTATCTCCATAAATCCCCAGTTGGTGCTACCGGAGGAAGTTGTCCCGGAACCTACAGAATCACAGTCTGCTGCTCCTACAACTGAAGCTATTGGGTTCTCTACGCTGGATCGTGGAGTTGGATCTTCTCTTGTTCCAGCACCTGAAGTCGACATGGAAACCGAATGTCTTCGACATGACGAAAGCAATGCTGCCGACAATGTTGTTCGTGAATTTGGATCTTTCCCTGCTGAATCCATGCCTTCTCCATTTAGAAAGGATTATTCCCCTTTCTTGGCTCACAGTTTAGAATCAGAGTTGGCACCTAGAACTGCTAGCACAACAAATATTCCAGCATCAACCGGAACTCGTACGTCCGAGATTCCTACACCTAGGACATTTTGGAGGAGCAATCATGTCCGGCAAACTCCGGTTTTTCGACCATTCC
Source organism: Hibiscus mutabilis (assembly GCA_019671005.1). Taxonomy (NCBI): domain Eukaryota; kingdom Viridiplantae; phylum Streptophyta; class Magnoliopsida; order Malvales; family Malvaceae; genus Hibiscus; species Hibiscus mutabilis. The sequence goes on from CM033716.1 coordinate 8,076,483, forward strand.
CGAATACGGGACTTCTGAAACAGTACGTTAGCCATAGAAAAATGTCTCTCTTGTATCTACTTCCAATGCTCATGCATCTGACCAAGGCATTTTCATTGTAGGATCTATATTTTCTAGAAGAAGATGGTAACACACCTATAGGTAAGTTGAGCATGCTCTTAGCTTCTATCAGTGCATAAGCCGTATAATGATACGATGTCCGAGATTTACATACTTTCTTGCATTCTACCGCAGAATCCGGCTCAAGCCGAGGGATGGCTTCCTTATCTGCAAGAACAAGGTAGCTTTTCTTTACCATGTGCTCGGTCATTCTCAAGATTTGAACTTTTTCTCCTTAAAAAACTCGGTTTGTGCTGATTTTTTCAGGGCAGTGGCTAAATACTTGAGAAGTCATTCCCCTATTACCCCAATCTCAGAAGATGCTAATGTTGATCTTAGTTTAAACAAGATTCTAGAAGGGAAAACAAGGAAAATATGTGTTCTTCGAGATGTTGGTAAGTTTCTATTAGAATAAATGGCGGTTTTTTAACTTCATTGTCAATGTATGAATAATAAACCTAACACGGTTGGTGTTACGGGAAAATGCAGGTATTGAAGAGTTATGGAATGGTGGATGTGCAACAAAAAGAAGCTTATAGTGATATCATTCTCATGGTGACTCCTTCACTATTATCAAAGGCTGATACATGCAATCAAAGTAACAAAATGTTATAATGATCGCCAATCGTATATCGAGTTTTCTCGGTATCATATATGAAAGTATAAATTATGAATACATAATTATATAAATTTATATTCAAAAATAGTTTTAATTAAGCATTGGATAATAAAACTACTAATAAATTTATACTTAAGTATATACTTATTTCTTTTAATCATTTGTAGGTCATTGACCAAGTTCTTGATAATTTAAATCGATGTTAACTAAGGGTGCATTTATAAAAATATAGGGTAAAGTACACAAATGGTCACTAAACTATCTCTAAAAATACAAAATGATCATTAAACTTTCAAATGTTACATAATGGGCATTAAATTTTAGTTTTTGTTATAAAATGGTCATTAAATTGTCAATTGTCGTTAATTTGGTGACATGATAGTTATAGAAATTTGAATCATATAGCATTTAATCTTTTATATTGATACATTTAATTAAGTTATTTCTAGTTTAACCTTTATTATTGATGTCTAAATTGATTGAATGTGTAAATATTGAGGATTAAATATATTATTATAAAAAAATTATAATTGCCACGTCTCTTAGTTAACGATTCATTGACTATTTTGTAATAAAAAATAAAGTTTAATGACAATTATATAATTTTTAAAAATTTAGTGACTTTTAAAATAATTTAGTGGCTATTTATAAACTTTACCTAAAAATTAATATGTTTTATATACGTAAAAGAAATGTTATCAAAAAAGAAGTTGATGTTAATATATATTTTGTCAACTCTTCTTTTTAACCTAATTTTTTTGCACTATTTTAGCGTTGTAGTCTTCTTTTTTCTCTTTTACTTTTTTAACTGGTAATTGGTAATTAGTTTTAGTATTGATTGTCGACTACTGAATTCATTATTTTCTTATTTTTATGTTTTAATAAGAATTTTTTGATTGTCGACCACCGAATTCATTATTTTCTTATTTTTATGTTTTAATAAGAACTTTTGTCTTTGTAAGACATTTTTTCATCTGTATTTGTGACACACGTTTTTTGTTTTTGTAGTTTCGTTTTATCTGTCGTTTTGACATGATTTTAGCATATCTTAGTAGTCGTTTGGTGCTTGTACATGGATTTTCACTGCGCTAGCTTCTGATTATGATTCTGTCGGTGGTCATAGAAAGATAGATCCCAGCCTGGTTAATAGTTGTTCGCTGATATAATCACTTATGAATAACAGAGTAATATGTCTGATATTTTGGCTCGCTCACCACACTTTTTTTCACCTCGTAATGTGTCTCATTTGGATAGAGACAAAAAAATTCAAAAAGACTTCGAGATATATTATATTTGTGATATCTTCTATAATTTTTTAATAAAATTCAGTTGTCATTGTAAAAAAAAATTAATGTTATATTAAAAATTATCATTTTTATTATTAAATCATAGTAGAGATTTGCTCTATGAACATTTCTACATAAATGGCAATTGAGTTATCCTCTTGAAACAATAAGAACTAATAATCTAACACGTTCGCCACTGAATATAAAACCCTACCTTTGAATTATAAACCTTAAACTATAAACTCTAATTTTAAACCTTAAATTTTAAATCTTATAACCTAAACCCCTAAATTTTGAACCCTAAATTTGATAAGCATGCTTAAACTAAAATTTACACAAAGTCTACATCAAAATTTTCATAAAAAAGAGGGAAAAACTCTAGGAGTAATATAAGCCCGCCTTCCACAATCTCTATTTTGTTACTAATTTTGTTTCAACGAGAAGATACTTATCAAAGTTTTTAGAAAAATCGATTAAGTAAAGAGGTAATTATATTTTAAAATAAATATTATAATTCAAATTCATACAAGATGTGATAATATAAATATTTTTGACCCTAAAAATTTTAAACTTCGTTGTTCGGTTTTATAATTACAATGGTGGACACTAAATCCAACTTTGTAATTCTTTTATTTAATATTCAATCTGTTACTCTCTAGTTTCTACGAATGTGGTATCAGTGTTTTTTAATCAATTTGGTACACGAATTTGTCACTTTTATGATTGAGGCATATATTTCTCATACATTACACAGCTAGTACTTGTATTTTTCAAACATTATACACAATGATTGGTATCAAATGTGTCATGCTAAAAAAATATAGATACCAAATCAGTGTTAGAACCAAACCATAATAAATATAAAATCTAACCCATGATCTATCATATCAAATCATCAAGAACAATAAACTGAATGCGGAAGCGTACCTGAATTAATCGATAGATGAAAACCTTGAATCTTTTGATGAAGATCGCTTAAAAGATGGTTGTGATCTTCTAAGAAGATAGATTAGCCCTTGCCATAAAAATTCTCTGACGGGGACAAGAGTAATACAAGTTAACCTATTTCTTGGGGACCACTACCTCTTTATATAGTTGATTTATTAAATCAACTATTAAATATTTATAACTATGTCCCTCATTGAATTATAAATATATCTTATGGTATCTATATTTTTATTTCTATGACACTTTAATACCTATGACACTTAATTGGTCACTTAATTTTGTGTCATACTTTATAATAGCATCATACATTTTAGATATGTGCCCACAATTGCGGATTTTAATCCAACAATCTTCCACTTATGCAACATATGTTTCCTGATAAATGAACAACCTTATGAGCTAAAAAATTTGCTATTATATAATAGGTATTCTATAACAATCTCGTCCATCAACTATATCCACATAGGATCAAAGCAGCATTTGTAATATCAATCATGACTAGACCCATCAATGACCACATATACAAATATAGTCAAATGACATAGATCAATCATGGATGTGTAGCATGGAAAATTACTTGAAATGTGAACCGAACATGTCTATTTCCAACTGGTCCTCATAAACCTTAGTGAAATCAAACTTTACTGAATTCAGAGTGTGCATAAACCAAAAGAACTTTATTTTTGCTGAAAATAATCTTAAACTGAAGTAACTAAATATCTTTAAATAACATTACACCCACATCATGAGTAGTGTGCTCATGAAAGACCTAAGGTGACAGTTTCTTAATAAGCGCACAATTATAGAGTTTGTACCAACATGATCTATAGAAACACAACCACTATGAATTTTCTTTAACAATTAGGAACTTAATATTTATGTGCTTCGAATTTGAAGTGTTCATATTATTTATAGAATAAATGAATGCATATTTATTGTCACAAAATAACTAAAGTGATATTTCTATTCAATCTATAATTAACAGCCCATGTTACAATTTTTTGCATCAATATTCTAATAGAATCGAACTCTGTAAACCTGATGATCTTTAACTTGCCATAACTTTGATATGTGAGCATGTAATTTTTGTTCTCTAAAGATATCTTATAATCCTATTGACTGCTATCCAATGGCCCACACTAGATTTGCTTAAATATTTGTCTAACATTTCAACAATGTACGCAATATCCGAACACGTACATACTTTAACATAAATTAGATTCTCAATAGCTTATACATATAGAATCATTTGTATTTTCTAAATTTCAATGTTACTTTTAGGACATTGAGTAAGACTAAATTTGTCTTCTTCAGCAATATGAGTATCACTTGGTTTACTCCTATTGAACTTGTAGTATATACAACTGTCAACCAAATTTATCTCAAAACCGAATGAGATAATCAATATGAAATTTATAATTTTATTAATGAGAGTCTTGCTTAAGCTCATAGATGAATTTCTTTAATTTATATATCATTAATTTTGTATCATCAGACACAAATTTATGATTGTACCATATAATTCGTTTATTCAATGTCGCCATTAAAAAAACACAAGCTTAACATCCATCTTCTGTAGCTCAAGATTAAATAAGCAACAAGCGTCATGATTATCTTGAAAGAGTCTTTCGATAAAACTTGAGAGAAAGTCTCTACAAAATTAATGTATTCTTTTAGAGTATATCCTTTATATACAAGACGTGTCTTATACTTATCTACATTATCATTTGCATCCTTCTTGGTTTTAAATATCCATTTACAACCAATAGGTTTGCACCTTCAGGTAATAAGACAAGTTTCTAAACTTTATTGTCTTGCATAAAATTATACTTTTCTTGTATGACATCAATCCACTTTTGAGAGTTATAACTTTTTATGGTTTGATGAAAAATGATTAGGTCATTTTCTATCATTCAATTATTATCATTATTTTATTGAGGAAATACAATATAATAATCTTGAATAGTATTTCTTCTTCCTTTCATGGATCTCTTTAATGATACTTGTTTTGAGGTTGTTGAGTTTGTTATTCTGAAACAATTACTTTATCTTGAATGAGAGTTGTTCAACATTGTTTTTCTGAGGTACTTGATTCACTTATTGATTAATGGTAGGTGTGAAAACCTAAACACCGTCAAAAGTGATAGTAGGAATTCTATTATAATCCTTAAAAGCAATGTACCTAACCTTATTTCTCCCTCTAAACTCAAAATCCTAAAAAACAGATTTCTCCTTAAATAATTTCTAATAGTGAGATCATAAAACTTACAGCCCATGGATCACTCAAAATAACCGAAGTAATTGCTCGCTTTTAAAGTTTAATTTCTTTACATGTGTCTTAACTTATACAAAAGAATCAACACTTTGTAACTTATTGTTGTTTCTTTTTTGAGTAGGATCCTTAGCAATTTTGTTCTAATATTTTCTTTTATTGCCTTTATTCTTAGAGACACTAACTAAATAAGCACTAACCAAATGAGTATTGTTGCACTTATAATGCTTCAACTTTTCTTCCTATTTAACACAATGAGAAATAGGCTCTGTTAGATCCTATTCTCATTTTTACAGTTGTAACTATTTTTTTGAATTGATTAAACTGTATAGGAAGTGGTACCAAAGGCATAAGAACAAACAATTGTTAGAAAGATTGATCTTATGTGCCTTAAATTTTGAAGCAATATTAAACATTTTCATAATTTACTCCCTCACATTTCCTTGACCGTTGTACTTGAGAGACATCAAAGAAGGCATAAGTGATGTCATCTTAACCTTAATGTTTTTGGGTAAAATATTTCTTAATTTTGTCAAGGAAACCCTTAGTATGAGTAATCTCTTTAGATATGTGCTCCTAAAGACATCTAGCATGTTGTGCTTTATGATCATTAGACTCATACGATTCGAACAATCTCACCTCTCAAAATCCTTTTTATGGGTGCTTACCACGGTGAGAGGTGCAAGTTATTCTTCCCTTAGTCCAAAGTCAATGTTCATATAACCAAATACTATATGTAAGTGTATTTGCTATTCATTGAAATTAGTTTCACTAAACATGAGTGTAGAATGTATTTAACAGATATTGTGACAGCAAAAGACCTAAATATAGAACAATAAATAAATAAAATAAAAACAAGCTCGCATAAATATTCATAACTAAACAAATAAATTTAAAATAATGACTAGTTCCCCTCAAGATATCAAGCACAACATTAATATCAAGTCTTTTGGCAGTAATATTAACTATAAGCGGTACTCTTGTTGTAGCAATCAAACATTGACAATGTTTATTGTCAAACAATAGATTAATCTTTGGACTAATGTATTGCTCACATAAAATTTCTTATAATGTATTGTCACATAAAATACCTTATAAATTAATCTACACAAAAATAGTCACTTTGGTGACATTATGTTTCAACTAATCTATTAAAATATTAGACACCTGAAGCCAAAATACAAATTTATTTGTTTCAAAAAAGTTTCTTAATTTTATCTTTCAATTAACTTAAAAGTTAACTAAAATAATAATAAATCTGAATAAAGGTAAACTTCGTATCAAGATACCAGACACTCCATTAATATTTTATCTTTGTACGAAACATTAACTTGCAAGTGATATCTTGGGTACAGTAATCAAACATTGATAATAAGAACATGTCAAGCAGAAATCTTCATTTAAGCCGATTTATTGCTCACATATAAAACTGAATAATTATCACATGTTTATTACCACAATTGTGCATGTAACAATGTCAACTATTAATCTTCCTTTGGGCTGATTAATATCATCATAAATTGAATTACATGGGCAAAACCTTCTACATTTCAAAATAAAAGATTTTCTGCAATAGAGATCACTTTGGTGACTTAATGCTTCAATTAATTTATCTCAAAATATATAATATAAATATATTGATACTCAAATTTAAAATTTTATAACAGTCAAAACTGAAATTTCTGATAACACTTAAGTTTTCGAAATAACCCAAAATAAGGTTGTCTATATGGGGTTATCAGAAATCGAAAAACCGAAATTTTTGACTATTTCTCAAAAAAAATTCTTAAGCATGCATTTACCAAAATAAAACTTGAATTCACAACTAATCTTTAACATAGATTAAATATATATATATATATGTGTGTATCATATAAATGAATATTTTATAAAATAATCATATTAAACTTTAATATATCCATAATAACTTAATGATCAAAATTGAAATATTTGATTAAACCGAATATGATATAATTTTCATACGATTAATGACATACTTTCCAAAACTAAATTACTAAATAATGATTCATATGAAAGTAATCACATGTTGTAACTCGCACAATCAATCCAAACTATAGCAATATTAAGCATAACACGACGAAAATTCAAGTCCTGCGGTATAATGACTAATTTCCATTAAAACTAAATTGTGTGGACCAAAAAAAATGATTCAGGCTAAAACAGAAATAATGAAATAAATTAAGGGGACTAATCTTAATGAGAAGTGAATGGGAAGATTATCCCTTTCCTCAAAATAGGCGCACACGCACCTGACATATTCTGTAACTTTCTTTTCCATTTTTCTATAAGTAAACTGATATCCCAATTGTACATCAAACATGGAAGCAATGACCCTGATGCATATATACTTTACGATAAATTCAAGATATGAGTTATCACACATGAGATTTTCCCAATTTAAATCCAAATAGGGTTATTTACCTAATGACTGAATCCATCGTGAATCAAAAGAAAACGATCGAATCTTAAACGCCAAAAAAAAAAAATCCCAAATCATGATATTAAAAGTCTCGATATAAACCCTTATGAAAAACTTACTGCTACAAAACCCTAAAAGCGACGTACATAGAAAAGTTCCTTTTTCATTCTCGAATCTGAAGTCTACGATTAGTCGATTATTGCAACATAAGTAACCATAGAAACAATATAAAATGATAATTGCAGTAGATAATCTCAAAACCAACAAAATTATCCTAATTCATATGAAACGTCAAAACCCTAAAATCGAAATTCAAGAATCAATCCAAAATTAATTAAATTAATTAATTCTCAATGATTCAATACTACGAGACTCTTATGTCACTTGTTAGAATCAAACCATAATAAATATGAAATATAACTCAGGATTTATCATGTCAAATCATTAATGTGGAAGCGTACTTAAGTTAATCAATAAAAACCTTGAATTATAAATATAGTTGAATTATTAAATCAAATATTAAATATTTATAACTATGTCCCTTATTGAATTATAATTATATCTTATGATATCTACACTTTTATTTCCATGGCACTTTAATATCTATAACACACATAACATAATTGGTTACTTAATTTTGTATTATACTTTATAATAGCATTATACATTTTACATATATGCCCACAATTGCGGATTTTAATCCAACAATCAGTATAAAGTAAAACGCATGTATCACATTTGTATAAACAACCTATTCAGAAACTAAATGTGTGATATTTAACAAATATAAGTACCAAATTAATTAAAAATATAAATACCACGTTTAAAAAAAACAACAATAAACTCAAACACCAAATAGTACATTAAGCTTATCTAAAAAATACTACATTAAGCTAACTGCGTTAGCAAAACTAAAGGAAAAGATTTAAAACCAAAAAAAGGGTAAACATCATTATTGGTCACTAAATTATTCTTACTTTTCTGTTTTGGTCACTAAATCATTAATGTTATATATATTTTCTATTTTGGTCACCCTCCACTAAAAAACTCACAGAAAATAGAAAAGCGAGAATAATTTAGTGAGCAAAACAGGAAATAAGTAATGAAAAATAAGAAAAAAAAGTAACATTAGTGACGATTTTGTACAAAATAATAGTTTGGTGAACAAAAAAGGAAAACTGGAATAGTTTAGTGACAAATGTGATGTTACCCAATAAATATTAGGCATGGTTTATTTTGATGAACTGTGGAAAATGACATGATGGTTGGAGCAGCGTAGTTTGCTCTCCTACTCCCCGCCGCACCCAATAAAGCCCTCTCCCGCCATTACAAAACAACATCCCTCAACGATGTCGCGGATTTGTTCCAAGGAGAGAAAGAAACTCGACGGATGGAGTTACCGGTGATAGATCTAGCGTCGTATTTGGAGATTGCCGCTGAAGATGAGTCGTCGCCAAAGCGAGCGAGTGGACTCACCGAGTTGTGCCGCCAGGTGAGTCGAATCCTTAAGGAAACCGGGGCTTTACTTGTTAAAGATCCGCGGCGGAAGACAACGATAGGTTCATTGATATGATGGAGAAGTACTTCGAGAAGCCGGCCGAGTTCAAGCGCTTGCAGGAGCGTCCCTTTTTACATTATCAGGTCCGCTTTTTCCATCTTTTTGTCCACGAAATAACTTCTTTTTATGCTTCGTTATGGAGTTTCGAGTGTATTCCGGTTTGCCTCCGAAGAATTGTAACTTGGATGCTTGCTAGAATTGGATCGGCCACTTAGATTTTTGTATAGAAAGTAAGTTAATGATTCTGTTTAGTGTATTTGATTTCCTAGAAGTATATGATAGGAAAGCAAAACAAATTCGATTGATATGTGGAGAAGAGGGATATTTTTTTAAAAAGGACTGTATGTTTATTGCATTTCCCAGATAAGATTTTAGCAGAACATTCAGTCTGTGTTTAGGAACTAAGATTTTAAAAGATGGAATTAAAATTTTTGTAAACAGAACAAATGTGTGATAAAACACATGTAAATGCAACTTTCACAAATTGAATTTGTTTGCTGCCTATTTAGTGGAAAACTTGAATTGCCTATAGGTATTTTGTGAATGAAATTTATGTTTTTATACTTTTTAAATATATAAGGATTGAATCTTTACTGACTTATACATAATGTATACACTTCATTCTCACAATTTATATAGCAATTGATATCCGAATCTCTAAACTTTTAGATTTAAGTTGCAAGCATAGCATCAAGCAATTTATAAACTTTAGAACCTTTTTCTTTGTGCCTTACTGGGTCCTGAGCTAAAAATTGCAAATCGGCCGAATTAGGTTCTTTTGCTTTGTTGAAAAGAATGAAAATGAGCTAAAATATCCATCTGACTAAAGGGGTCAATATATTTCAATGGGGGAAAATTACAAGCGAAATCTTCTTAGTTATTACCCGAATGTTTGTTTGTATTGAAGTAAAAACTACTTAATTAAATTCTTATGCAAATGGATATTACAGGTGGGAGTAACACCAGATGGAGTGGAAGTGCCAAGAAGCTTGGTTGATGAAGAAATGCAAGAAAAGTTGAGGGCAATGCCCAAACAAAACCAACCATCAACTCCCAAGGGCCCTGATCCCAAGTGGCGATACATGTGGAGAGTGGGGCCTCGCCCTTTAAAGACCCGCTTTCAGGTATATCTCTTCTTTCCTCTCACAAGTTCAAATATAAAGGCTTACTCTATTTTCATTTTCTTCTCCTTTCTTCCCTTGCAGGAGCTTAATTCAGAACCTGTCATACCTGAAGGTTTCCCTGAATGGAAAGAGACCATGAACTCATGGGGGTACAAAATGATATCAGCAATAGAGGCGAGTTGCTTATTTGGTTTTGCTTGCCTTCATATGATCCATCCTATCAAAAGACTAAAGTTAGTTTGTGATGTCTATTCTTGCTTAGGCTGTTGCTGAAATGGCAGCATTTGGGTTTGGGTTGCCAAAAGATGCATTTACTTCCCTTATGAAGCAGGTCTGTATTCTGTAATATTAACCAGTTTCAGATTCAACTTCTTTTAGTACTACTTTCATGTTTACCTTCAACTTAATGTGATTCATTCTTGCAATATAGACTATGTGACATGACATAGAGAAATGAAGATTGTGAATGCTCTATTTAAAGCTTTGCTGGCCTGCAGGCTTACTGATTACATTTCTGTTTTTTTTCTTCTTTTTCTAGTAAAACCTAAACACCCCTACTTTTTCATGGTGGGATAAGCACATTGGTGCCATCTTGATTAAGTTCTTTGTACACTTCGTATCGTTTTCCATTTAGAAGCTTATCATTTATCAACCATTGAACATGACAAGAAATCCTTTGTCCTTCCAAATCCAGGGGCCGCATCTTTTAGCTCCAACGGGGAGTGACCTCAGACGTTATGGGCAGGAGGGCATTGTTTTCGCAGGCTACCACTATGACCTTAACTTTCTAACTATTCATGGCAGAAGCAGATTCCCTGGTCTAAATATCTGGTTAAGGAATGGGCAAAAGATTGAGGTGAAGGTTCCGATAGGATGTCTTCTAATTCAAACCGGGAAGCAGGTTAGAACATGAGCACTAATTTGTATTTTGCTTAATGATGACGATGGTATTGAGCCGAGAAGGGATTGAGCTCACATCTCAGCCATTGGACTGAGAATAAATAGCTACAGTTTGAAATTCCTCCATTTATTCCTTTTTTCTTTTCTCCTGCAATTTGTGGATGGTGATTTAGCCAACTTTCATGATTTATTAAGCATGATACATCATATTCATATAAGTATTTCATTTCCGTTCCGTCTCATGTGCAGGCAGAATGGTTGACTGCCGGTGATTGCACTGCTGGCATGCATGAAGTTGTCATCACAAAGAGGACAATCGAGGCTATAAAGTTAGCAACAGAGCGAAATCATAGCCTATGGAGAGTATCCTCAACAGTAAGTGAACCAAACCATGTCGCACATATCAAGCCGGAATTTGAAAATTCAACAGTTAAGATACATAATTTGGTATTTTTCATGCAGTTGTTTGCGCACATAGCTTCGGACGACATGTTAAAGCCACTAGGACACTTTGCGGAGTCACCCCTTGCTAGCAAATATCCACCCATATGCGCCGGAGAATTCGTCGAACAAGAGCTTGCAGTAATTAATCTGAAAGGAAACAAAGGGGAATCATGAAGAACTGGTTACTGTTACATAACAAATCATTACATTAGCCTCATGCAAGGGTTTACATAATTTTTTGCAAGAAAGGTGATTGACATTTATGGCATACCAAATGTCAAAAATGGTATGATATTATTTATTCATTCTTGCAAATTCAATTTAAATATAAACAGCATTGCCTTTTTCATTTGCTTCATTCAGTATGCTCAGTGATTTTGTTATTAGTGCATAAATCGGATCACTTGGATTTTAATTTGATCTTTTAATTGAGTTATTAAAATATCAGTATCGTGTAAATTTGGCTCTTCTCTCAACAGATTAAATTGTAAACACATATAATTACATCGTGGACAATTTGAATATGGCATGTTTAAAATTGGCTTAAAGGCTCATTTGTCTCTTGAAGTATACACAAAATATCAAACTGTCCTGTAAAGTATTTTTTGAGAGGTTGTGACCCCTGAACTAAAAATTGTTGCTCCGTTTGGCTTCTCCGTCTATTGCCGTTAAAAAAATCTTAGCCAATCAGATTATGCCATGTGACTAGTTACTTTTGAATTTATAATTATTATTGTAATTAACCAAAAATCAGTAAATAATAAAATAAATAATATTATAATATTTAAAATAAAATCAGGCATTCCTCTTTTCTTATATTCAAAATAAACCTAGGTTTTCATTCTCATATTTCTATCTCGATTTCTCTCTACAAATGCTTTGATTTCAATTGGGCTTTCTGACACGTCAAGTGGAAGTTTAAAATCAGTTGCTGGGGGAAAATGTTGTTGAATGTAAGTGTCGGTTGAAAGCACTGATTTGCACCTCAACAGTCCTTAAGAATAAAGGGAGAAAATTTTATGGTTGTGGCAAAAGAAAAGAGGTAATATTTGATGTTTTAAGTGTTAATCGAGAGATGAATATATAATAAGTGATATGTTGTAGTTTGAATTTATTGCTCATTTGTAGGATCGTTGTGAATTCTTCTAATGAATTGATAAGGAAGAAGACAAATCGAAGTATGTTGATGATTTGAGAAGTGAGGTTCAAATGCTATTGTCAGAAAATAGAGACATTCGAATTAAAAATTATGAATTAAAGAATATGGTGGTTGATGAAGTGGGAAGGTTGGAGAAGAAGGTGATGAAGGCTAAAGAAATTTTAAGAAAATGTGAAATGAAAATGGCCGAGTACAAGAATGAAGCAATGTTTTATAGGGCTACATTGATTATTTCATGGCTAATTTACATTGTGAATAATTATTTCTGTAAAGTAGTGATGTGTAGTTAGTGATGAATTTGGTTTTAATGGCATTGATGTAAGTCTTTAGAATTGGCTTGAATGCCATTGATATTTTGATTTGCGATTGATGTGCAGTTAGTGTTAGATTTGGTTCGAATGGCTAATTTATATTTGAGAAGTTGTTTTGTATCTCATTTGGTTTGAATGATTAATTTACATTTGAGAAGTTGTTTTACTTTTGAAAGTGTCTTAAATTATCTGTAAGTGTACAAGTATGTACTATTATAACTGTAATACATCAAGGATGCATTGTACAAGTGTTTAGCTTATAACTATATAAGTGAAAAAAGTACATAAATGGATTCCAAACTATAAGTTTCACTTAGCTATAACACATTTACACCGGTATATATTCTACTTAACTACAACTCACTATAACATATCTACACCAGTATAAGTTCTACCTGCAACTAACTAACTATAACTAACTATAATACATTTACACCGGTGTAAGTTCTACTTAACTATAACTAATTATAGTTAATTATTGAATTGTATACATAAAACTTTTATCTTATAATTTTTTAGATAATTGAATTGTAGAATTATTACCTTAGAAAAATAGAAATCCGCAACAAAGAAACAACATACATGAGATTTTCTATAGCTATATTTTATACTTTGTTAACAAAATCAACTAATAACAAATTACTACAAAGACTATTATTTACATTGTATACCTAAGTGTAGTATGAGATCCCAATATCTACAGGTGTGCATGGAATACCTTGAATTTATAGTCATGTAAATTAGTCATTCAAACCAAATTCAACAATAACTATACATCAATAGCAAACTAAAATATCAATGGCATTCAAACCAATTTCAAGGGCCTACATCAATGCCATTCAAACTAAATTCAGCACTAACTACACATCACTACATTACAAAAATAATTTAATCACAATGTAAATTAGCCATGATGCAATCAATGCAGCTCTATGAAATAATGTTTTATTCTTATACTCTGCCATTTTTATTTTACATTTTCTTAAAAAAAAATTAGCCTTCATCACCTTTTTTTCCAACCTTCCCACTTCATCAACCACCATGTTCTTTAATTTAGAATTTTCAATTTGAATGTCTCTATTTTCTAACAATAACATTTGAACTTCAGTTCTCAAATCATCAACATACTTCGATTTGTCTTCCTCTTATCAATCTAATGGAAGAATTTACAACGATCCTGCAAATGAGAAATAAAATCAAACTACAACATATTACTTATTACATATTCATCTCTCGATTAATACAAACAAATAACAAATATTACCTCTTTCCCTTGCCACAACTATAAAATTTCTTCCCTTTGCTCCTAGAGACTGTTGTGGTGCAAATAACCGGTACTCTCAACCCACACTTATATTCAACAACATTTTCCCCAACAACTAATTTTGAACTTTCACTTGACATGTTAAAACACTCAATTGAAATTAAAGCATTTATAGATAGAAATTTGAGAATGAAAATTTAGGTTTAGTTTGAATAAAAGAAAAGAGATGCCTAAGTTTATTTTAAATATTATAAAATTATTTATTTTATTATTTACCGATTTTTGATTAATTAAAATAATAATTATAAATTTAAATAATTGGCCATGTGGCATAATTTGATTGATTAAGATTTTTTTTAACGACGTTAAACAAAGGGGTTAAACGAAATAACAATTTTTAATTTAGATGCTACACTATCTTAAAAAATACTTTAAGGGGGCTGTTTGATATTTTGTGTATACTTCAAAAATAAATCTTTAATCCTTTAAAATTTTAATACATCATATCTAAACTGTTCATAGGATCAGTACAAACATGTTTACGGTTCAATATGTATATTAACCTAAATTGATGAGTAAGCTGTCAAAAAGACTTGGTTGATACGCTCATATTTTGCGAATTCAATTAGAATGATTTTAAATTTATAGATAAATTTAAAATATAGATGATAGTCTAGGGACGTTTAATAAAATTAGCCTTTTAAATAAAAATATAGGTAAATAGTTTTTTAAGCTAAAATTAAAGGTTTGAAGTATTTTTAGAGGTCTGACCAGTCAAATTCGCTAATTTGGATGTTTGGTAAATAAGGGATTATAATAGCGGATTGAGGTAAAACTTCTCATTTTGAAAAAACCTCCTTCTAAGAACTTTTTGAGTTAGAGGTTTGAATAAAAAACTTGTAAAAACTATTTTGTCTTTAATAGTTATAAAAATTTCTCTAAATAACATAAATTTGATTAACTAATAAAATTTAAAAAGTAATTTCATAAATAAGAAATTAATAAATACATATAAATTTAATAATTAATAAAATTATATTCAAAATATAATTTTATCGATAAAAAAATTAATTTATATATCTAAATTTAATAATTATTAAAATTATACAAAAAATTAATTTCACAAATAAAAAGTTAATATGTACGCCCTCATATATGGTCAGTAATAATATTAAAATAATTAATTTTCATAATCTAATTAATATTAATAGGTACAAAATTTTAATAACTAATAAATTATGAAACAAGTATAAAAATTAATCATGTTCTTATATGTCATTTTGCTTGTTTAAATAGACAAATAGCTATCAACTATCATTTAATATTACCAAACACTTTTATACAACCAGCTAATATAATCTGCTAGTCAAATCAACTAATGTTATTCAATATAAATTAATGTAATCTGTTATCTGCTATTCAAGTATCCGCTAATTGTCAAACAAAATTATTCATTATACACAGGGTTTTAGCAACTTTAAAACTATGTTTGGTACGAAGAACAAAAAAAAATAATAAAAAAATTGATAATAAAATAGTCGATATTCATAACATCTTTCTTACTTTAAAACTTGATCATTAAATTAACAAATTACATATCACATAACTTTCCTGACATTCTATTCTTACTCCAATTCCAATTCTAATTCTATTCTAATCTATTGTTCCTTCAATGCATTGCATTGCCTTCCAATTACAATTTTAAAAATTAGAAACATCATCTCTACTTCCTTAACGTTCCGAAATCCGAGAAAAGAGAATTGGTTAACTGAACCGTTTCAATTTAGCTAACGAGAGAATTTAGTTAATTTAAATTAATTTTGAGTATTTTAAAATATAGATTAAAATTAGAATTAATTTAAAATAATCGAAATTAATTAAATTCTCTCATTAACTAAACCGAACACTGTTCACTTACCCGATTCTACTATCCCAGATTTCGGGATGTTACACTTTCTCCCATGTTTGTTATTCCTCTGTGTTGCTATCTATGTTCTGGTTTTTGCTTCAACAGCTGCACTTGGCTTTGGTATCCCTCAATGTCTGCAACAACAAAACACAAAACATCAATTTTCCATGACAGGAATTGTCCCTTCCATTTTTAACCCTTTTTATTACGACATAGTAACATACCTTGACCTGCCTTTGAAGATCTTTAATGTACTCCACTGCCATGTCTAACATATCTGCAGTGTTCGTTTGCTGCAGCCCGGAAAAAAACTTGAAAAATGAGTAACTTCGTCCAACTTTTGAGTGAGTGAGACAGAGATAGAGATAGAATTTTGATGAACTACCTTGTTGATGTTCGGGAATAGGCCTTGCAGTTTCCTCATTCTTTCGCTAATCCGCGTTCTCCTCACCTAAACATTCACATATAAACGGAATCAAAAGACCGGCCGGAACATGAATGACGGTAAAGAAAACGATGGGATCGAAACATGTGTGTATACCCTCTCGGCAATGCTGCGCGGGTGAGTAGCGCAACCTCGTTTCGCTCGGATCTTACAAGGGACCGATCCTTGAAACTGCCAGAACTTCTCTACCACATCCATCTCCTCATAAGTCTTAGGCAAACTGAACTGGTGAGTTAAACCAGTAGAACAGTCTCTGCCACCCATATTCTGATTTTAAGTTCACACATTAGTACTCCAACAAAGCACACATTCATCGACAAAAACCGGAAAAAAAAAATCGAACAATGAATCGGAAATCGCTAGTTTTAGCTTTGTACCTGAGTTTGTAATTTGCTTAAACCACAAAACAAGTCACCCCCATCACTTTCTCTAGCTCTTTTCAAGCCACTAACTGAAGCATTGTTCCTTGAATCAGTCACCAAGTTGGGGATAAATTGCCCATTGCTACCATTACTACCGCCTAAGCTTCGGTGCTCGGCTCGAGCTATTCGAGGCATTGGCTTCGAATATGAAGATGGCATAGAGGAGAAGCTTATATGATTGTTGCATAAACCTATCAGCATTGACAGGTGCATAGATTAGTTTTAAGGAAGGGAAAAGTAGTACCTTGCCGGTCGGAATGTCGTTCGAGTACCGATCAGCAAGTTTCTCAAAAGAAAGGGGGAAATACCATTATCTAGGCCTTGGTTGGAGAAAAACCGAGCCGGAGAGCTACTCTGCCTAACAAGATCCGAGCCATTTCCATTGCCTGTTCCCATTGAATTCTCCAATCCCACATCGGTACCAACACTCTGCATTGGTAGGCTTTGAATCTGATACTCTTGCTTCACAGATTTCTCTTCATATTCTTGCATATCAGATGAACCATTACCAGACGACATGAAGAATGGTTCCATTTCAGGACCCGAAGAAGATCGAAAATTGCCGTATCCATCGAATCCGGTACCGCTTCCGATAACACCAGTAGTACCGTTGACATGGTTCTCGAGCAACGAGACCGGCGGCGCCGACCGGTGCGGCATTAGACCGCAACTCTGCTGCTGGTGGTGGTGGTTTTGTTGAAGACAGTAATAATCAGCCGTCTCCATTAGCTTCTTTCTCAGTTCTTCTGATGAAAACCAGAAATTATACCTGAAAACCATACATCAATCATAATTCAATTACAAACCCCATTTTTTTCTTATATATACATATATATATGAGTTATTACAATAAGATCCCATTGAAAACTTTCATTTTTTCTAGATTTACTCGTGTCTGACATTAGCTATGTCCAGACCACGAATATGTGTCAATTACATACTCGTATCTAACATTCATACCCAAATTGAAATAACTCAGCTTCAATACAAAAGTAAATCCCAGAGAGGAGCAAAGCATATATATGTATATGTATATGTATATGTTGCAGAGAATACAGAAATGAAGAGATGAACCTTTGGTGAGTCCCTTTGAGGTGCAGTAATGAATGGAACTTTAAAGAGAAGTGTGTTGTTGGGGCAAACAAACAGCAATGGTGAGATTTATATAGCAGACAATGGCAACAAACGATGATGTAATAATAAGGGGGTTTGACTAAACTAACCCTGGATTTGCAGTTGAACTTTCACATGTTTCTGAATCCGGACAGCCATGTTTTGTGGAACCAGTAATAATAATAATAATAATAATAATAATAATAATAGACGGATAGATATTTGTATTTTTTATAATAAAAAATTTACTATTTTATTTTATCGACAACTACCGGTTGATTTATCGGGATGAATTTTAAGTTTTCTTTAAGAAGGCTAAAAATTTCAATTGTGGAACTGTAAAAGGATAAACTAGGTTGAGAGAATTATTTTATAATGTTAAGGGTCCGCATAGAATCATGAATAGAGTAAATTATGTTAGAAGGGTTATCGATTATTTATGGGGATGAGTTTCAGTGACGGAGACTAGAATCAAGGTTAGGGTTAAAGTATAATTAATACGATGGGCAAAGTTTAAATGAGTTGAAAATTGAGGGACAATTAGGTAGAAATTTTATTGTGTTTTTTCTTATATAAAAAATTTGAGGTATCAGCTCTTTCAAACAAAATTAAAATTTAAGAGTTTAAATCACGAAGTCGTAAATAAAATAAAATAAATTAAATTAAATTAAAATAATCTATTAATTTATATGCTTTAAATTAGTCGGTCAAGAGATTATATCTTATATAAAAATATAATATATTTTATTTTATTTTATTTTATTTTATTCTATTAATTGAGAAAAAGAAAAGTATGAAAACAACCCTATCTAGACATATGAAACGCATACAATGCTTTTTGCCTTTTTGGATTTGCTTATGGGTGAAGCGTGTGAAACTGTGACAGGTTGTCTGTCTTTTAACGTGGACAAACGGATAAAGGGATTAGTTTTACGAGGGTCTAATTCTGTCCACAGTCCTTCTACTCTTTTAATTTTTAAAATTTAGTTCCATGAATTTAGCCCTTTTGCTTGTCTGTTTTAAAAATGAAAATCCAATTTCTGACATTTTTAATTAACTTCAGTTAAAGATGAATACACGTTATCAATCAGACTTTAATTTTGAAATCAAATAAATAAAAAAATTATGAAAATAAAAGCATATGAACTAAGTTTTAAAAGTCTGAAAAGTATATGGACTGAAGATATAATTAAACCTTTAATGAGCTAATGGTGCTCTTTCGGTCAATGGAAGTGGCGAGAAATGTCAGTTCTCAATTCTCCGACTCAAGAACCTCAATTTTCTTTATATATATATATATAGTAATTCTAGTCAGATTTCAAATTTCAATAAACACATATATGTAGAATATGTTACTCGAAATTCGGTCACCTAGAAATAACATATTCCCTTTTGTCATTAGGATCAATCAACTATTTTGATTTATCTTCATGTATATATAAAATGGGTAAATTTTTATATATATATATATGGTGTAAAATTAATTATATATAAGCCTGCATATTTACACTATAAAATACAAATCTTAAAATATTAATCTTAACCCTAACAAATTAAACCCTAAACCTTATACCATATACCCTAAATTATAAACACTAACCTTAAATTCTAAACCCTACAACTTAAACCCTTAAACTTTAAATCCTAAACTAAAATCCTAACCCCTACAATTAAAAGACACGTGTAAATTAAAATTTAAAATTTTTATGGCTTGTATATCAAATTTTTTCATATAAGATATGATATATTTATACATTATAAAAAATTTAGTTTTTCATATTTTTAAGATCTTTGATGAGTGAAAATCGACAGATGAGATTAACAATAATAAGTAAAAATATTTTGACAAAAAAATAAATTATCTTCAATTTAAAAATTTTAATCTCGGTCATTAAGTTTATATAGTTCAATTATCTCAAATAAGTGTAAAACTAAAAGAGTTTAAATTGCGTAAGTGAATTTTAACTAACATAAATATTTATAATCTTAATTATGCTTGTATAAAATAAAGTAAAAACAGTAAAATCTATGAACCTTCCTTTTCTTTGTGTATTGTTTTCTAGAAATTTCAATTTATCAATTAATATCATTCATAATCAGAATTAAATTTCGACCTAAAAATTCATAAATCTCCTTCTCGTCTATAACCAATAGAATTCAAAAATTAAATTATTTGTCTGATTTGATATGTGGTTCGATTTTATTCAAACTCGACCTAAAAACATTTAATTTTTTTAGGTCACGACTCCAATCCCATATCATATCATCTTCTTAGATTTAGCTAATTCAACTATTACCATTGTTTTCAGGCCTCCTACACCAAGTAATTGTTGACTTTCGTACATATGTATATATATGTGTGTTTTTACACATGTGATGTTAATCATATTCAATTTATATGTGTGTGACAAAATAATTAGGATTCAGTCCAAGAAAATATTATATTTATTTTGAAGGACTAACTAAATAAATATATTAAAAAGGAAGAGTCCACATTGATATGATCCCTTGACCATTAGGAAACATCAAAACCACTAGACTTTCCCTTGTTTTCTCATCAAGTGGTATTCATATGTTATTATATGTAAATGTATTTACATTGGTCAAAGTCTGTCATTGATCCCTACGTTATACGTAAATCGTGGCTTTAGCCCTTGTACTATACTTTAATTTTATTAATTTTAGTTTTCATAGCTTTTTTTGTTTTTTTAAGTTTCTGATTCGAATGGTGTAGGGACAGATGATTGAATTACAGAGATTTTAAATGATTGAATCGGAGAACAATAACTTAATCTACCACTTACGCACAGTACAAGGTTAATACAATTTAACTTAATAGATTTAATGACTGCTTTTATGTCGTGACCGAAATTTTAAAATTTAAAAAGTACATAGACCAACTATAATACACATACTAAACTCACAAATTATGCATTGCACATGGTCTAAAAAAATACTGAATTATAGTATATTGTCTAAATCCGTTACTTGCACATAATACATGGACTAAAATTATCATATTAAAGTACAAGATTAAAAATATCAAATTAGAGTACATGGACTAAATCTAGAATCTATGCATAATACAGGGAGTAAAAGAAGAACTTGACCATACATATCATTTTGAGTCTCTCGTGAATTGATTAGGTCAGGCTGCCTAAACTGATTAAATTCAAACCTACAAAACTGTTGAAACAAAGCATTTATTTTGAGACCAATTCTTCACAATTATATCCACACACACCCCAATTATTTTCTCTGGTCAAAACATTTTCCTCTTTGGCCAGCAATTACTCCTATAAATTTATTTAAATAATTTATATGTATATAAGAATTATTTGTTAGATAATTATTTAATATTCTATAAGTAAGATTTTTTTTCAATTTTATAAATGAGGTTAATAACGTGTTGTATGTTCTTAATACGTACTTAAATTATTGTTTTAATCGCATCTTTGGGAACGAAATTATATTTTGGGTGAGGATAGTTTTCCTTCTATTTAAGCGTAGGGTATAAAATTGAAAGTTAAAATTTAGGGTTTATAATTAGAGTTTTATGAGTTAAGATTAAAAGTTTATACTTTAGTTTGAAAATATACATGTTTGTATAAATTGTTTTACACTGACAGTATATCAAATATTTATTCATATATGTATATATATGGCGTAATAGTCAGAAAGGTGCCCAACCTATACCCCTTTTTTCAGTTTGGTGCCTAACGTTTTTTTGGGCTACTTTGGTGCCTAACGTTTTATTTCATAACTCAGTTTGGGTTTTTCCGTCAACGGCCGTTAAAAATTTTCTGTTATCCAATAAAAACATGTCACGTGGCCTATTTTTATCTATTTATTTAATTTCTCAATTTCTTTAAAAATATAAACTTCTTAAAAAACCCTAAAGTTTTAATTTCTTTCAATCAAACTCTCAAACCACATCTTCCTCGCTGTCCAACATCCCACACACGCCGGCGGTTCACCTTTCACCCCCAAGCGTCGGGCACCTCATCGTTCAACATTCTCCACCCTTTAGCTATCGATTAGAAAAGCCCGGTCAGTCTCTTTTTCTTCACTTTTGGATGTTCGTCGACGAAGTAATAGCCGGTTCACTCGCCGTTTTTCGACGGCGGGATGATGGAGGTTTCGATAGTGAGGGGCTGACGAAGGCAAGGGTGGCCGGTGGTGGTTGAATCAGTGGGGGAAAGGGGGAATTTAGGCATCTAGGGTTTGGATTTGGAGTTCTTAGAGAAATTAAAGATTTTGGGGTTTATAAAATTAAAGATTTTTTAATTTTTAGAAAAATAAAAATTAAAGAAATTACCAGAATATGCCACGTACCGCGTTTTTAATGGATAACGGAAAATTTTAACGGCCGTTGACGGAAAAACTCAAACTAAGTTATAGAATGAAACGTTAGGCACCAAAGTTGTCTGAAAAAACGCTAGGTACCAAACTAGAAAAAAAGGTTATAGGTTGGGCACATTTCTGTCTATTAAGCTTATAATATATATATATATGTATGATTGTGCCTAGTTCATGATTGTGTCTATATGAACTAGGCACGATGCTTTCTTAATTTCGTTTATAAAATAAAACAAAATTATCTTCTATCATTGCACTACCTATTTATTTTGAATTGTTGTATTTGTTTTATTTTTTTATAGTCATCGATATCTAATTTATTAGTCGATTGATTTAAATCGGATATTGTAAAAATGTTTTAAGAAGGCGACTCTCGTAATCTAACTTACCATATTCACAATATTAAAATTTAAATTTATAGTCTTATTTAAGAGATTTGACACCTTATTACTAACATTTATTTTATTTTATTGGTTTCATGTCCATCAAAATAAAGAATAAAACAAACACATACTTTTGGTTTGGTTTTTTGTTCCCTAATTTTATGCGATGCCAATGCCTGTCCAAATTTGCCTTTTAATGCATGTAGAGAACACTACACACATAAATAAAGTTAAAATATTCTCAGCTAGGTCACATATTATATATATATATATATATATATATATCTTATCTGGTATTTATGGCGGTAATTAATGGCATGACAATACTAACAAAATTTTGGTTTTGGTTTTGGTTTTGGTTTTGCCCACAAATATGATCCCAAAGCACGATATTTTGAAGCCACCTTGGATGAGTCATTGACTTTTGAAACAGCTTCATGGTACAAAACCTGATAACGACCTTATACTATACTAATGGATAAACAACACCATTGGTAACTAAACTATTCTCGCTTTCCTATTTTGGTCACCAAACTATTATTTTTTAGTAAAATCATCTTTTATGTTACGGTTTCTCCTATTTTGGTCACTAATATTACTCTTTTCTTGTTTTGGTTACCTATCTATTGCTTCTTTACTATTTTGGTCACCAAACTATTGGTTTTTTCGTGAATTTTTAATGGCATGTGACCAAAATAGGAAAAAAACGTAACGTTAGTGACGATTTTACAAAAAATAATAGTTTAGTAACTAAAACAAAAAAGCGATAATAGTTCAGTGACTAATGGTGTTGTTTACCCTAAACTAATCATCGACAGTTCAATCGGGTGATCATAAAGACCGGTGCTCTAAAATAAAGATCTCAAATTTAAATCTTGTTGGAGAGTATCTCTTGAAATAAGGTTGAACCCAACTCAACTTTAAACTTAATCAGAATCCTTGTAACTACTGAACATCAGAAGGTCTCGGACCCAAAAAAAAAACAAATTATTTTAAACTGGGTCAGAAATTTGATGCCCTTTTATTTCAAATTTATCTCTCGAAATACGGTTCGATCAAACTCTAACTTTAAACTTAATCAGAATTCTTATAATTACTAGACTTTAGAAGATTCGTTGAACTATCTCTATTTCATGCTTGAATAATGTAGTTTAATACAAATCAAGACATGGTGTGTAATATAGTAATGAGTCTAGTGGGTGGGCGTGGCAGGCGTTTAATTTGACTCCTCGGTTGGTCCCAACATAGTAGGATTTTTAATTTAATCACGTAGGGGTGTTTTACGAACATGTGGTTTGTTTGTTAATCTTTTGATTAATTAAATAAAACAGATTATTGAATTCAAGTGGTCCCCACCAATGGGTGCATCCATGGAGTCAAGATTATGGAGATGAATGAATGAGATTCTTTTGTGTCAACATCATCCTTCAAAACCAAAACCAAAACCAAAACCACAACTAGAAAGAAACAAAAGAGGAAAATAGTATCCTTAAATCGGTGGCGGATGCATGTAACTCTTTAAAAGAGCAATTGTATTCCTATTTTTTTCCCAGAAATAAGCTTAAATTAGTATGATTTAAAAAATTAATTTAATGTTTAAAAGTAACTAGTATTTTCATACCTGTTATGAAAAAATTATTTTGGACCATATTCTTTAATTTCTAGACCCACCTCTGCAATTAACATATTAATAAAGGGACTAAATTCTGTAAATTTGGAAGGTAGGAGGATTGGGAGCATAATTAAACCAAGAAAATTGGTTCCATGTCAAATGCCAACAACAGACCCAAGTCCCAACACCGAGAGATTCAAGAGGCGAATCTATCCTTGTATGGCGCTTTGCTTTTTGGGATGAGTCTTTGATTCCCGACCTATTATTACATTATTCAGATTAAGTGTGCCCATGCCATTAATTCGATTATCAAACTAATTAAATCGAATAAAACTTATCTTAATTTTTGTTAATCACTAACCGAATCAATTTCTGTAAAATATTATTTAACCCAACGAAATTCAGTTAATTCAATAAGTTTTTAAATTAATCAAACTTATAAATTGTATAGTTTGTATTTTTTTTCTTTAATTATATTAGATTAATTTTAATTTTTTTTTCTTTTGAGTTAAAAATCAATTGAATCTTCCGACTGAAAAAACAATTGGCTCTTGAGATTTTAACGAGTCTAGAATTAAAATAATAATTAAATCTCTTAATATCTTAATAGTTCAAGACTTAAATATATATGTAATTATCAAATATTTAATATTATAGATTAATTTGATTAATTAATCAATTACAAGCAGAACTAACCAATAATTATATTTTAAAAAATTATTTAAACCTTAATTGACCGAACACCTAATAAACTGTAAACACCCTAATTCACATCTAATCTGATTTTGATGAATAACCCAGAAAATCACTATATAATACTATCTCTAACCCTGTACCAAAAAATATCATTTTAATCTTAATTGACACGATAAATTCCAAGCAACCCTCCTTTTTTTTTGAGCAGTTCCTACTCAAAAGAGGAGGAAAATAATACTCTTGATAAGTAAAGAAATTGAATTTAAGTTGATTCATCTTAATTCAAAATATCATAAATCCGATTCGACTAAAAAACTTAATAAAATTTAAGTTGTAAAACAAAAATTTGAATAAGCTCAAAAATTTTAGTAATTAGTGAATAAATTTGAGTCATTTAATTTTTCTTGATATATACCGATATAAAAAATAAAAAATAATATATGTTACAAATAAAAATATAAAAAGTACGTATAAGAAGTCGTTTAAATTAAGATTAAACTATACTGTAACATGATAAATAATTATAGTTAAATTTATATAAAAACTCAAAAACTCAATTTGAATTTCATAAACTCGACTCGAATAAAAAAATTAAATAAAAATTTAAGTTGTAAAATATATTGTCAACTCAAATAACTCAAAATTTTTTGACTCGACTCAATCGAACATTCACCCCATTAATAAGTATTTAACTCACACCTTAAGAGAAAGAAAAGAGTATCAACTAAGAACTTTTAACTACATACTCTAGAGATGGTCGGAAAAAAAACACACTCTCCGTGTCCAGAAGAACCTAAATTTCTCCCTACTACCACAACTTAAACCCATACTCATCATGAACCTGTAAAACCAGTTCTTTACCTCTGTAATGGGATTAAGTCTTGAAAACATAGAGAATTGGTATCGTACGAGATTCTCAGACTCAGATAATAGTTCCTCAAGAAAGAATTAACCCAAAAGCTGCTATTTCCAAGTTTATTGACACAAATTCAGTATCACAGATAGCACAGCTTCCTCGTATACTGATTCACGATAACTTGTCATTGAACACTGAATAAACGATATGAAGTTTTGATCAAATCTCACATAGAAAAGAAACCCCAGTCAATAAAAGAAAAAACAAATATCTACATAAATATAATGTTATTGCTCCAACCCCAGGCAACAGCACAGCCTACACATGTTGGTACCGTGTTCAATAGTATGCTTTTCGAGGATTGTTCTGCAGAAAAATATATACCAACACATTATTAGATCAATTCAAAGCCAAAATGTTATCCATCTACTTATATGAATCACACCACTGTCCACGAAGGAAGAGATTAAGTACCAGGGGATTTGGTCTGTATCGATAGCCGAGCATCATCCGCTTCTTGTATTGCTCATATATGTCATCTTCTGGGGTCACTTCTCCAGGATTATGAGCGCCGACCCCCAAATTGTTCATCTTTACATCGCCAGCCATGATTGGATCTGAAATACCATTCCTCGAACTCCCTAAACCATCACCTGTAAACCATGCAGCCAAGATATTGAACCTCTCCCTTTTTGGGTAACACAGGCCATTCCACAAACAAGCAAGCATACAAAATAAAGAGAGAAGATAGATCACCTTCTTTCCAACCCATTTTCGACAAGAGTTTATGCCCAACATTATCAGCTTGGATCTTTGCCTTCTGCGCAGTCTCCTTTGCAGCTTTTTGTGCAGCAACATCATTGCAGGCAGACAAGAACTTTTCAAGCTCTTCCTGTGGAATATAATCGCCCATGTGATGACCTTTCTTCGCAGGAGCAGCTAAGCCGAAAGAAAGAGAGAAATGCGTTTTAGAAGGAAAAGAAAACAGACAACACACATTTCAATCAGGGTAAAGATTCACCTTGAAGTGAAGGAGGTGGTGGCATCTCATCTTTGGACTGCTTAGGTGCTCTCATCTTCTCTTCCTGAGCAGCTTTCTTCATGTAAAACTCCATCATCGCGATAGGATCTGCACCTGGTGGTGCACTGGATGAGCCTGAAACTTAGAAAAGCAAACATCAGGCAAACAAAATTGTCCATCGGTAATGTCTGTTGATATCAATATATAATTGCAATTTGATAATACTCTATGATTGTTTATATCAAATTACACTTTAGAAGGATGATTTATCATTAACTGACAATCGTATGTGTAGATTGGCAAAAAAAAAAAAAAACAGATCTATTAAAACCCAATAACAGGACAACAGCACTTTCAGATTATTTAAAAATCAGTCAACAACCTTTAATCAGACAGATGAACATAGATTAGACATTTGAAGCATATGCTGCAGAAATTAAAGAATGATATTTTTTTACTCTAGTCACTGCAAGCCAAGGAAAGCCAAAACTCATTGATCCAATAAAAAAATTAGCAGCAAATATCGCATGCATCATCACCTGCTCTTCCCACTGAAGTCGCTGAAGATCTAGGCTCATCACTGTCGTACAAAGCAGAGGCAGGTGTTTGATAACTTGATTGCCGAGGAACTGCCCTAATAGAGCTGCTTGTGGATTTGGAAGCTGAAATGCATGTACAGTTAATCATATCATTACACAAGGACAAGACATAACACTTTCAAATATTCAACAATCTTAAATTTATTAAGATTTGCGAAGCCATTTTCAAGCCTAATCAAACATGACAGAGAACTTCATTATTCATTATCTGATGTAGAACAGAAAAATGAATGCCAAGAAAGAAATAATAGCAAAAGTAACTTTCTAAATCAGATAAAACTGCCACAAAAGTTTGCAGTTAGAGCATACTGACCCAAACAGTTCCTATCTGACAGAACGGTCAAGGGGGAAAAAGTGACTAACCACTTTGAGGAGTGTGCTGTTCCTTGTTCTCTGAAAGAGCTTTTTCCTCTTCAGCAAGCCGGTATGCGTAGTATTTGTAATCGGAACAACTCTCATCAAAAAGGAATCTGAACACAGTAATATATCAAATACACAACATGGAGACGCAAAAGCAAAAAGAATGCACTCATGGATACAGAGTATATTGAACAGAAAAGATTGATGCGAAATGAACATACTTGAAAGGTGTGTCTCCAGGGTTTTTTTGACGAGTAATATGTTCAAACTGCCTTCCATTTTTGGCAACAAAACTAGCTAGTTTGTCAGCAACTTTCTTCACAGTGAGATCGCTTGGGGAAGGTGGTGCTGCACATCACTTATAAAACTGATTAATACCAAGTGCATCAAGAAGAGAATGCAAATTACTCTTGTAGCAGCCGTGCCACATATTCCAAATCTTTCATTGAACATCTCTTTCCACCAATGTTGATTGGTAATAAAGATATAAGCTGCATTCATGAGACAAGAAATATTCAAGAATGTTTTGCCCTCTTCGTCTACCACTTTAAGATCAGAGAAGATGGCCAGATGTCTTCATAAATCACAGCAGTTTATGAAGGGGACTATTTAACCTATACACCCATTAATTGTTTCTTCACGAGAAGAGAAAAACAAGAAATTTTATCTAGACGACTAGACCTCTATTCAATTCGGTGAGACATAACCAGAAACAAAATAAACAAGTACTCGAAACATTCATAAGACCATTATAGTTGAAAATGCATCTGGCAGGCAACCTAAGCATGTAAAATCCTTGAGTGCCAACCATGACCAACAGCAATACAACAATAAAAAAAACAGTATTTACCAACATCCACTTGTTCAGAGGCTTGTTCAGAGGCATCTGCTCGAGCCAATTTTTGCTTTTTAATTGGATTTTCATCCACCAACTTCCCTGCATGCTGGTCCTCTTCATCCTCATCTACATCCAACTTAACAGGGGGTGCCACAAGCTTCGATTTCTGTTTCAAGCTGAAGGTAAGTTTGCCTCCGGAAGGAGTTTGGGCGGTCTTGCGTTCCGTGGCTACTTTATTAAAAGAAAAAGAAGTCTTGACAGCTGAAGACCCTTTTACAACAATGGGTGGTTTAGATTCCTCTAATGCTGCAGATGCCTTATCTTTGTCATCCTTCTGTTGTTGACGCTGTTTAAACCTCTCCATGAAGGAACCATCATTAACAAAAAGGCTAGATGGCACTCCTTTCTCCATTGGCAAAGAGAAGCCAAACAACACTTAAAACGCTATTGACAGGAAGAAGTCACCGCTGGACAAGTAAAAGCTTCCAAGATATTTAGATGTTGCAGTTGGTCTAAGGTATGACCATTATAACAACACATGGTATTACTATATCACACACGAGTAGAAAAAAACACCAAAAATAAGCTCGGCAGTTCAACATAAAAGAGAACGATAAAATTCGCATAGCTGGCACCGAAATAGTAACGATTACAACCATCAGCTGATCAATCGGATTCTTCTAAAATATAATTTGGGGGTTTTTTCAAAAAAACATAACCCTAAATGGAGAAAACCAATCTAAGCAGATAAAAAAATAACAACACAATATATTCAGATCTATGAAGAACGGGAACCATCGGATCCAATCGGAACGGAAATCCGATGGCTACCGGATTCTTAATAACAAAAATTTAAAGGAAAGGGGACAATACCGGAAGCGACAAATTGACGGTCGCAGAACCGCCGTGAGAGGAATAGGGAAAGAAGAAAAAAATATCAGGCAAAGAGAGATGGATGGCTTACCTGAAGAGAAGAGGATATTGTGGTTTTCGAGTTTCGATCTGACCTTTCAAATCGGAAAATAAGAGAGAAATTTTGCCTTCAAGTCGGTTAGGTTCGGAGAAAAAAGGAAATTTATTTATTATTTATTTAGTTATAATATATATTTTTCTGCAATACATCACGTCACTACTAATAGGCTTATAGAAGATAATGTTCATATTGTCTCATTTTGTATGAATTTAAATTTTGGTATATCTTATTTTGTATAGATTTGAATCTTAGTATGTCTTATTTTATTTGGGTTCAAATCTTGGTACGAAAATGTAATATTTCTAGTGTGGTGTAAAATAGTTTAAATGACAAGTTCACCCTTTAAAAGTTAACTTTTATTTTTATTGAAAAATAAATGTGTCTTAAAAAGTTTGATAAACTACTTCAATGATCACCTTACTTTTGATAAAGTAGTAATTTGACCACGTTACTTTTTTTCTAAGCAATTAAAGTATCAAACTATTTAAATAGTCTCAATGTAACCACCAGCCGTTAGATATTAACGGCAGGGTGACGTGGCCAGTTAAAAAAGAGATATAATTACATATTTAGTCCTTGTTATTTATACATTTTTTTTAATTTGATCCTAATTTTAATTTAATAAAATTAATTAATTATTTAATTAGGTAATGACACATGTAAATAGCAGCAGACTAAATATGTAATTATACCCTTTTTAACTGGCCACGTCACCCTACCGTTAATATCTAACGGCTGGTGGTTACATTAAAACTATTTAAATAATTTGATGATTTAATTGCTTTGAAAAAATAATATGGTCAAATTATTACTTTATCAAAAATAAGGTAATCATTGAAGTAGTTTACCTTAAAAAGTTATTGAATTCTTCAAAGTGATATTCTAATAGAAATAATTTTAAATAGCAAATGTAACGACTATTTTAAAACAGATGGAATATTATATAATAAAATCAAATATATAAAATATTTTTGTAATAATACAAATACTAATTATTTATTTATATTTATGTTATATATTAAGAATTTGATTTAAGTTGGTGTCATCAATAATCTAGTCTCAATTCAATTGAAATAATTACAGAAACACCTTAACGTAGATCAAAATTTGTTTATTCTTGATAATTACATTTGGTCGGATAGCCAAACTGTTCATCTTTGTTCTTTTTAATTTCTTTAGTTTAAAGGTAAAATTGGTCATCAACGAAAAATTAAAAAACGAGTTAAGTCCTTCTGAAAATTTTCACCTAATTGAGCCCTCATAATTCAAATTACAACCTATCATGCCCTCAAAATTCAAATTGTGATCAGTTTAGCCCTTTCGTAACGTTGTCCATTATAGTTTACTGTTAACTCACAAATAGTCATTAAGATAGTGACACGTGGCACACTCTGTGAGTGACATGTCATAAAAACCTTAAAAAATTTAAAATTTTAAAAAGATATTTAAAACTATATTTTAAATTCAAAACATATTTAAAAATTAAAAAATATGTAAATATTTAAAAATGCATGAAAATCTAAAACATATTTAAATTATTAAAAAATAAAATTATAAAAAAATATTTTACTAAAAATTGAAAACTATAAAAAATAATTGTAATAATTATTTAAAAATGTATAAATATTTATAATGAAATAATATTTAAATTTTGTATAATTTTTTTAAATAATATTCTTTTAATTATAAAATTTCAAATTTTCAAAATTTTCTAAAATGCTCAAATTTTTTAAAATCCTAACCTTACATACCCAAATCCCTAAATCAGTTTAATCGATGGTGAAAGCTGTTGGTGTTGTGGCAGACGATGGTGTTGGGATAGACGACGGTGTCGGTGAGAAAAAAAATCAAGGGAGAATGGGTTGGGTCGATGAGAATGGGTGCAAGGGTGACAATGGGCTCTTGCGACGACAGAATGACAACGAAGATGGGAAGAATTTTCCTGCGACGGGGAGTGACTAGTGGTTAAATCGGTGTCAATGCTTGATCTAGGCAATTATGGGGCTTTTTTGAAAGAAATGAAACTTTGAGGTTTTAGGAAAATTTATTATTTTATGTTTCTATAAAAAAAATAAAAGGAAAGTAAGATTAAAATATAAATTAATTTAATATTTTTATATTTTTATTTTTACAATTTTATAATTTTTTATAGTTTTTTTGGATTTTTTAAATTTTAATTTTTTTACGATTTAATTACGTGACAGTCCCAAATTGTGCAACGTGTTATTATGTCTTTGACCGTTAGATGGTATTGTCGATCAACGTGGTCAACGTAACAAATGGGCTAATTTATGTGCAATTTAAATTTTAAGGGTTAAAATGGGTGAAAATTTTTCACAAGGGCTTAAATTGGTTTTTTGATTTTTCGTTGAAGGTTGCTTTGACCTTTAAGCTTATTCCGTTAGGTCATGGCTTCTATACCCATTACGAGCACCTATCTTCCTTCTACTAGAGTCTTTTTTCCCCTCCCCTCTAGGTAGGATTAGGATTAGATTTAGGATTTGTAAAAACAAAAATTATTTCTTCTTCGGTCGCTTGTCGCATAGCCTCGTCGCTTACTTCTTCATTTCCTTGCCTAATCGAGAGCGACACTAGCTTCAATGTTGATCGTCGACTATCGGTAGTTCATATTTCTTTTCGTTTTTTATATTTGATCATATTGTTTTGTTTTGTTTTTCACACATTCTGTTACGCTTTCTTGTCTATATGGCACGTTTTCTCAGTTATTTGTCGATGTTATTGTAGCGGATCATTGTCTTTGGGAATTCGCGTGAAAAGTGGTTGGTGATTTTAGGAAGGCATAATGTCAAAAAAATATTCTTAACATTTGACTGAATAGTCATTTTAGCCCCAATTTCTTTTTTGAACTAATTTAACCATCAACTTTTCATTTTAGATCAAAATAGCCCCTCTAGGATGAAATTGTTAGTCAACTGACGATAAACAGCTTGAAATGACGTGACAAACCTACATTGTAGTGCCCACAACGATAGCAATGTCATATAGACAAATCTATTGACTTTACATAATGACACATCAGTCAAAAAATATTTTTATAAAATTGTATAAAATATAATTATTTTTTCTTCTGACGCGTCATTATGTCAAGTTGTTTATCTTTAGTTGATTAACAGTTTTCATCTGCAGAAGGTCCATTTTGACCCAAAAAATATTATGGGTTAAATTGGTTCAAAAAATATGGGTCAAAATAACTATTCAGTCAAGTATTATGGACATTTTTTTAGCATTATGCCTTTTAAAAATTTCATCTAGTTCGTGTTTTGACAGCTCTGTAGGACCCTTCCTTCAATAGACCGTAAAAATTTTCTTTTGAGAAAAGAGGAAACGTCTGATATGACAAGACAAAGCTTACTTTTTTTTTTAGATTTACTTTTTTTCTGATTGTTTTTGGGATGTTTTAAAAACTCTAATAGTTAATGTTCTTGTTTTGCTTTTGTTTATCAATAAAATTGCATGGTTGATGTGTCAAAAAAAATTACAGGAACACATCATTTTAAATGATAATGTTATCAATATTATAGATTAAAATTTTGACTGGATTGATATTAGATTAAATTAATCTCAACTTAGTTGATAAATTGTAGAAATAGTACATATTATTTTAAAAGGCTTAAAGAGGCTACTTTTGCCCCTGTAGTAGTCTCAATTTATCGATTTTGCCTCTATAGTATTTTCGCATTAATTTGGCCATTGAAGTAGTCGAATTGCATCATCATTTTTCCTTTGACGAACACTCTAACCCTAATTTCTAAATCTCAAACCCTAAATCCTAAACTCTGATAATTTTTTTTATTAATCTAAAGTGATTATGAAACATAAAAATAATCCTAAACCTTAAACGATGATGCAGTTCAACTATTCCAGTAGACAAATTAATGCTAAAATACCATAAGAGCGAAATTGATAAATTAAAACTACTACATGAAAAAAAACAGCCCTTAAGCCTATTTTAAAGATATTGTCGTCTTTTCGCGTATGTACAAATATATATAAAAAAGTACACAGAGCATATATGTTAGTCCTAGTTGACGTCGGCCCAAGCCCATGAAACAATAGAATGCTTGAAAGGTCCAGTCCAAATTTTGGCCCAGAGACCCGTACAAACAATCTTAATTAGAGGCGTTCAAAAGGTTAACTTGGTCACTCACTGAATCGTATTATTCAAAACAGAAATAATCAAAAAATTAATCTTTAATTATTAATTGAATCATTTTTTAAATTATTAACCGAATCGAACAAATTTTAATTAATTTGATCAATTTTCAAATTAACTGAGTTTTTTCCCTAAGATTTATTTCATATTTTTTATAACAAATTTGGTTTAGATTTATTTAAATTAAAACTTATAAATATATTATATGAATTAGGTCATGAGATAGGTAAAAAGGGGATTAGGTGGGTATTAGAGCTACGTGAGTGGTGTGACGGAAATAATTTTAGTTTTATAAGTTGTGGGCATGAATGATTTTAAATTTTATATTCGCAACGGATCATAGACATAAATAATAATATAATTTTTTAAGAGAATGAATGCAAAAACATCACTCTTCACACCCGCCCCAACCAACTGACATACCCACACGAAATTCATCAAATTTTTTTATAAAGAATGATCTAAAACTACATCGCACATAATAAGTGAGGAGTTCACTATCCCGAATGACACCGATTATACAAACATTTAACGATTAAGTAAGGTCGTAAATGTTTGTCACAAAATACATAATTATTTGATCAACAAACAGTTGATTTAGTAGAGAATAAAATATAAAGTCTCTAAAATAAGATTATAAATTTGAATCTTGATGTTATATATGAAAAAATTTAGTTTGAGAGGATCATCCCATATTAAATCTCTATAATTTTTTATCTAGATTAGTCGATCAATAAGTCGAATACCTGGTGGTTAAACGAAATCATATATATCTATGGGGATGGGCATTTTACTCGTTCCTGTCAGGTCCCGATCCGGCCGAGTCAGATTTTTTAATGAAAAATTTGAGTTTGGGTCAGGTTTTTATCAGGGGTTGAGTCGACTCAGGTTCGAGTTTAAGGTGGAAATTATCATACTTGACTCGAACCAGGAATAATTGTGTAATTTCCCCTAAATATTTTAGAGATATTTATAATAATATCCCATCTTTATATATATATATATATATTATTAGGTCCTTAAAATTGAATTTTTTATTTACAATTTAGTCCTTAAAATATTATTTTTATGATTAAGTATCTTAAAATTAATTTTTTACAATTAGGTCCCTAAAATTATTATTTTTTCTATAGATTAGGTCAGGGTCGGGTGTAGGGTATTTATTTTTGGGTCGGGTCGGGCTTTTTAGAGAATGCGTTCAGGTCGGGTTTAGTGTATTTATTTTCAGGTCGGGTTCGGGCGAGCCAAAAACACAACCCTAACCCGTGCCCATTGTAATCACTCATTTTTGTCCGGGTTTTAGTATTTTAAGTATTATTGTAATAGTAATATTATTAATATAAAATTAATAAAAAACAAAAAAAATAATTAAAAAAAAGGAAAAATGCGTGGAGCAAAATGCTCCATGTCACCCCAAACTCCCCCACCCCTTTGATTTTGCCTATAAATAAGCAATGGCAGCAAGCCAAGAATCGGCCATGGGCTGGCCAATAAAGGGGCCATTAGCCCCCGGCTAGCCCAGGACCGGGACAGTGTCCTCGGTCCTAGTCGGTTCGATCGGGGTCCTATTTTAGGTCCGATCTAGTTAATATTTTTGGAGAGGTCGTGGTAGATCTCGGTGAGGTTTCGTCGGGGTTCGTCAATCGAACTCCTAGTTAGGTATATTTTCTTTCCTTTTTATTTATGTTGTAATTTTTATGATTTAATGAAGTAGTAATTAATTTAAAATTGTGTTTTTAATTTGTATATTTATCTATGTTTTAGATTAGTATGTTTTAAATTTATGTTTTATATTATTATTTTATTTATGTTAGATCTGTTTTTATTTATGTGTTAAATTAATAGTTACGTATGTATGTTTTAGATTAGTATTTTATTTATGTTATATTAGTATTTTATTATGTTAGTATTTATTTATATTTTTATCGCAATGTATTTATTTATATTTGCCATGTTTTTTAGGTTTGCATAACGGGCATATATTTTGTCAATGCGGTGCCCTTTTATTCGAGCGTAAACGGGGCCAGTATCAGGCGTAGTGATAGTGGTTGGACATTTACTCTCGAATAACGGGGCCTCTAAAATCTACCCGCACTTATAATCAAAACTTTAATTTAATCGTCACTTTAATCCGAAAAGCCTAATATTAATAAAGCGGTAATTATTAAAGTACCAATTTTGGGCGGTGTGTGGGTGCTAATCCTTCCCCATCCGTAACCGACTCCCGAACCCGACATTTTGAAATCTCTGGTTTTTTACGGTGTCCGGCCTACCTAAGTGGCCGGTGGCGACTCCATTTTTAAATAAAATACGGGTTTTATAAAATCCCACGCGGAAGAAAATATTTTCAAAATAAAAACAAAACACTTTCACTTTTTTAGCGAGAAAAAACATCGCTACAGATGGCGACTCCGCTTGGGACATTTTTGTTTTTCAAAAACAAATGAGAGTCGAGCTTTTTCAAATAATTACCGCTCTATTAATATTGGAAATTCCGGATTAAAGTGACTATTAAACTAACATTTGGTTATAATGGCGCGTTTGTTTTAACGCATTTAAAATATGGCATATAAACCTATTTTTTTAAGTGGGGGGAAAACGCTAATGCTTTCGTGGAGATATCTTTCTCCCGTATGGGCCTAGCAAGTACCTTCGGGGCTCGAGTACCTTATACTTTCGTGAGGACATCGTTCCTTCGTATGGGTATAAGGGAATGGGTCCCTCTGAATTGAACCCGGTTGAAAGGAGCCTATAATGGGTGATGACCGGGGGCCTTGCTACTCTTAGTAGAGGACAACAAGGACAATTCAGGTACCTTTTAGCACCAAAACTGCATATAGTGAGCCGTAAGAGCCAACCCTTTAGAGCAATGTGAAACTCAGCCCAATTAGTGGTCACCCTATTTAGGCTCTGGTGCCTTATTTCTTGTTTATGTACAATTTTTTGATTACTCTATTTTTATTTATTTTATCATTTTATTTGGTACTAACTCGTTACATTTTATTCTCATCGCATTGATTTCACCTGCATCATGGCACAACATCATCACAATCTTAATTTTGCATTGCATCGATTTAGGACATATTTCGCATGCATTCATTTTCAGAATAAGAAAACTGGTCATCAGGTTGCCCCATTAGATACAACAAAGTTGGTCGATCTAGCACTTTGCAGAACCTCTACAAGAGCCTGATATTGGGGCATGTCCAAAAGCACCATCCACATCTTTTAAAAATATTGTGCCTCTAATAAGGCCTCAGTCTGGGGGCATTCTTTGCCAAGGTCCAGCCTTCATTGTCGAGTCAAACTCTTGCATCATTGACCACAATATGTAAAACTGCACTCAATCCAAAAATAATGAGCTACCATGAACCAACACAATTTATGAACCCAACTTAGGGGGCAACAGAATCACCCTAGAGTTTCAAATTTATTACAAGAGCAGTGTCAGATGATGTCATGTAATGAACAAAATTTTGGGGTATCCACTTAGATGAAAGCTGATCGAACCCAGGACAAAGTCGGGGCACCGCCGCATAAAAAAAAACCAAGATCCTGACGGGACCAGTGAGGAGTCAGTGGCATCCTTTTGAGGATCGAAAAAAAATCACGTCACATTCATGCATGTAGTTGCATTTATCTTGCATGGAATCATTTTTGCATGCGTCATACATTTAGATTAAGTGCATACACCGAAGTCACCATGCATTTAGGCATAAAATTCATGCATTTTTGCTTACAAAAAGGTTCAAAAAGAGTCCGAACATCCTCAGCCGTGGGGCAACAACATGACAGCCAACCTTAGTCTTAGAGGAGGCCAAACACAAAGAGGATGCTGAAACATCAATAAAAGGTAACAGTGACAAATTTTGGGAACATTTACTGATTAATGTTTTTATTCATTTTTAGGCCATACCCCTCCGCCAGTAGAGCAACAGAAGTAGCCTTTTCCAAATTTTGCCTTCGTCACTGTTGATAGGCGAACAATTTCCAGATTCTGCTTTACCACTGATGGTGCAACAGTATAGACATCCTGAAGATCTTGTTTCTCCGTTGATGGTGCAACAGATCCGAACATTTCCCTAAGCAGATCGAATTTTTATTCAGGTCTTGTTTCTCTGCTGACGGTGCAACCAGACCTATTTTTGAGTCTTACTTCTTTGTATAGTTCAAGAAAAAAGAAAATTTATCAAAAAAATAGAGTTGAAAAAAAATTAGAAAAAATCAGAAAAAAAATTCAAAAAAATTGAAAAGTCGAAAAAATAAAAAAAAGTAAAAGTAAAGAAAAATGAATGAAATGAAAAATCAAAAGAAATTTTATCAACTTTCGTCACTCGATCTAGTCTCTCCGCTGATGGAGTGACCGGATCCAAGCTCCCGTCGTCCTCAAATCTTGTTCTCCGCTGATGGTGTAGCCAGTTCCAGGTCGTCATTGTCCAAACCAGCCCTCCGGATGATGGAGTGGTCGTCCAAGCTCTGCCGCCCTCAAATCCTACTCTCGCTGATAGTGTAGCCGGTTCTAGGTCGTCATTGTCCAATCCATCCTCCGATGGATGGAGTGGCGGTACAAAGCTATCGTCGTCCTCAAATCTTGCTCTCGATGATGGTGTAGCCGATTCCAGTCGTCATTGTCCAATCCAGATCCTCCGCTGATGGAGTGATCGGGTCCAAGCTTCATCATCCTCGATCCTGCTTTCACGATGGTGTAGCCGGTTCAGTCGTCATTATCGATCCAGTCATCCGTGATGGAATGGCTAGGTCCCGATTCTTTCTTTGTCCTACTTATCCGCGATGGTGTAATAGGGTTCAGTTAATATTTACATTTCTCCGTTGATAGATCCAACTTTATGATTTTCAAATTTTCTTTATTAATGTTGTAGCTAGAAAACAAATCAAAAAGAAAAAAAAAAAAGAAAAAAAATCAAAGAAAATAGAAAAAAATAAAAATAAAAATAAAAATAAAAAAAAGAAAGAAAGAAAGAAAAAAAAGAAAAAAGAGCATTCAACCAAATCCTGATCATGCCTCTTCGTCAGAGTCGTAGCTTGATCACAAAAAAGAACAACTATCCGATCATGTCTCTTCGTCGGTGTCGTAGTTGGATCAAATCTTCAGACCTTGCCTCTTCGCCGTGTTGTAGCTTGGTCAAATCTTACTTTCGATTCTGCCTCTTTGTCGGTGTTGTAGCTGAACCTAATTCACTAACTTCCGGTCTTGCCTCTTCGTCGGTGTTGTAGCTAGACCAAATTCACTAACTCTTGATCCTGCCTCTTCGTCGGTGTTGTAGCTGGATCAACATTACTAACTTTAGACCATGCCTCATCATCGGTGTTGTAGCTTGGTCAAAATTTACTAACTTTCTAGTTGTATCAATGTTGTATCTAAAAAAAATAAAAAAAAATGAAAAAAATGAAAAAAATGAAAAAAAGAAAAAATATGAAAAAAAGAAACAAAAAAAGGAAAAAGTTGTCGGTTTTACGATCCTCGCCTCTTAAATCGAGTTGTAGCTGGATCGGACAACATAATTTTCATCCATCGGTCTTGCCTCCTCGTTAGTCTTTGCAATGGATCGAATTTTGTAGACCCTACCTCTTCGCTCGGTGTTGCGGTGGGTCGAACTCTCTTTAGGTGTTAGCTTATTATCAATAATGTAGCAAGTGGAACTCGGTTTGGCTTCCCCAACAAACAACCCCCATTTTGAAGGCTTTGCTTCCCCTAAAGTGACAAGGTAGATCAATCAAGACAAGAAAGAAGACCTACGCCAAGAGAAAGAAGATCTACCAAAGGAGGAAGACACGCGTCAAAAGGAGAGAAGTTCAGTAGATAAGACAAAAATGAGTGCTTTTGATCTTTGCTTTGTTCTCGTTTCACAAGAACAAGCAAAGAGGGGCAAATCAGTAATCACTCATTTTTGTCCGGGTTTTAGTATTTTAAGTATTATTGTAATAGTAATATTATTAATATAAAATTAATAAAAACAAAAAATAATAATAATTAAAAAAAGGAAAAATGCGTGGAGCAACATGCTCCACGTCACCCCAAATTCCCCCCACCCCTTTGATTTTGCCTATAAATAAGCAATGGCAGCAAGCCAAGAATCGGCCATGGGCTGGCCAATAAAAGGGCCATTAGCCCCCGGCTAGCCCAGGACCGGGACAGTGTCCTCGGTCTAGTCGGTTCGATCGGGGTCCTATCTTAGGTCCGATCTAGTTAATATTTTTGGAGAGGTCGTGGTAGATCTCGGTGGGGTTTTCGTCATTCAACTCGTAGTTAGGTATATTTTCTTTCCTTTTTATTTATGTTGTAATTTTTATGATTTAATGAAGTAGTAATTAATTTAAAATTGTGTTTTTAATTTGTATGTTTATCTATGTTTTAGATTAGTATGTTTTAAATTTATGTTTTATATTATTATTTTATTATGTTAGATCTATTTTTATTTATGTGTTAAACTAATAGTTACGTATGTATGTTTTAGATTAGTATTTTATTTATGTTATATTAGTATTTTATTATGTTAGTATTTATTTATATTTTTACCGCAATGTATTTATTTATATTTGCCATGTTTTTTAAGTTTGCATAACGGACATATATTTTGTCAATGCGGTGCCCTTTTATTCGTGCGTAAACGGGGCCAGTATCAGGCGTAGTGATAGTGGTTGGACATTTACTCTCGAATAACGGGGCCTCTAAAATCTACTCGCACGTATAATCAAATTTTAATTTAATCATCACTTTAATCCGAAAAGTCTAATATTAATAAAGTGGTAATTATTAAAGTACCAATTTTGGGCGGTGTGGGGGTGCTAATCC
Organism: Hibiscus mutabilis; assembly: GCA_019671005.1. Lineage (NCBI taxonomy): Eukaryota > Viridiplantae > Streptophyta > Magnoliopsida > Malvales > Malvaceae > Hibiscus > Hibiscus mutabilis. The sequence continues at coordinate 8,117,481 of CM033716.1, forward strand.
TTCCCCATCCGTAACTGACTCCCGAACCTGACATTTTGAAATCTCTGGTTTTTTACGGTGTCCGGCCTACCTAAGTGGCCGGTGGCGACTCCATTTTTAAATAAAATACGGGTTTTATAAAATCCCACGCAGAAGAAAATATTTTCAAAATAAAAACAAAACACTTCCACTTTTTTAGCGAGAAAAAACATCGCTACACCCATCCCTATATATCTATAACAATTCGATTAATTGATATCTTTTAATAAGTAAATTTAGGGCCATTTTATAACAATTTAATAAATATAAAATTATTTTATAATAATATAATAAATGTAATTGTCACGGACCGCAAGCCCGCGACCGAGACAAGTGCAACAATGGCAGTCCAAGAGTATCTTTGCCACATTTTGGGCGTACCAGATGACCCAGGAAAGCTGACCCGTCAACCATGGTGAATTGACTAAGGCATAGTAATTACCATAGTAAATTATATTTTATTTATTAAAGATAATTCTCCAACATTATCTCTTATTTGAAATTCAATTGTTGTAGATAAGATAGAGGCTCTAATCTTGACCGTCGATCCATTGTAATCTGAACTGTTCATTGTTGGGGGCTCTCACTATAAAAAGACGCTCGCCCCTACTCATTTACTCATCACTTACTTCAGATTGTAAGCTTTTACCGCAGAGTAATACAACTCAAGTATTCACTTATTTCTCTTGTCTTTTGCCATCATTTTGTTTCTGCAACTTTCTAAGTTCTTTTACTTAGAGTTTTAAGGTGACTTAGTCGTTGTTTCGATCGAGAAAGAGACTAAGGCCGCACGAGGTTGCTAGCAGCAGTCTAGCCCCGTGACAAGTGGTATCAAAGCGAGTTTTGTCGAGTATTTTGTTGATTCGAGATGTCACGCGATAAAGAGAATATTGCAGTGAAAAGGGGTGCAAAAGCCTAAGCTGAGAAAGCCAAACGGGGATCATCGAATGATGCAATCACATCTTCCAGAAGAAGGTTTCCAAACTCGAGGACTCCATGGCGGAGGTCAAGTTAGTGTTGGAACAACTAGAGTCGGTAGACATTGAGAAGCTGGGTTCATTGGATCTTGAGAAGTTCGAGTCTATGGAGGGGATCTAAGATGAGGTTCAAGAGGCTCTTAATATGTTGGATGTAAAAATGGTCGAGCGTGGCGATGCCATAGAGGCTACAGTGGTAGCTCTAAGGAAAGAGGTCGATGAGCTCAAGGCAAAGAGTTCCAAGCCCAAAATTCTCGATCTAAAGAAGAAAGTGGAGCTGTTCATGGCTGGGTTGCTTGTACTAAAGGTTGCATTTGGGAATGGCGTGGCGACTGCAACGCCCAAAGTATTGGGTGATATCCTTAAACCAGAAAAGTTCATGGGGACAAGGTCTACCCGGGAAGTGGAGAATTTCCTTTGGGGGATTGACCAATATTTTAAAGCAATGGGCATCGAGGAAGATGCGAAGAAGGTAAGCATTGCTAGTGTTTACTTAACTAACATTGCAAAAACGTGGTGGCGACGTAGGTGCAATGATGTGGCTTGGGAGAACGCTACCATCGAGACTTGGAATGAGTTCCAAGATGAGTTCAAGAAGCAGTCTACCCACAGTATGCCGAAGATGAGGCACAGTCAAAGCTGAGGCATCTCAAGTATGATGATTCAAGGAAATTGAGAGAACATGTCCAAAAGCTTGTTGAGTTGAGTTTGCAATTCTCGAGTTTGAGTGAAGATGACGAATTCTTCACCTTCATGGATGGGTTGAAGCCACGGGCAAAAAATGAGCTAAGGCGACAGGGTGTGACAGAGCTCTCTATTGCCTTGACAACTGCCGAGCCAATTATTGAGATTGGGGTTAAGAAGCCTAACTCCTTCAAACCGAAAGCACAAAGGTAATGGCGGAGATAATGAGAAGTCATTCAAATCTGACAAAGGTTCGAGTGGCACTGACAAGCTATCGAATGAGAAGCATGAAGATAAGAGGGATGCGTGGAGGCCAATCAAGTGCTACAATTGCCATGCTCAAGGACACATCGCTTGGGATTGTCCATAGAAGAACAAGATCTCTACCATTAAAGAGACCGCAAGTGGAGAGGAGAGTGATGCTCTCAAACTTGGCTCCATTATCAGTACTATGGAGGTCAAGAAGGGTTGAAAGAAGAAGGGGTTGATGTTAAATGCGACATCACGATTGCTGGCCATAAATTGAGTGCACTAGTTGACACCGGGTGCCTTTGAGTTATTAATGTCCGAGCAAATTGCCAAGAAGCTTGGTCTTCTTGTCGAGAAGACAATTGGTTCCATCAAGACAAGAAAATTCCAAGAAAGTGTCGATTGCGGAGTCACAAAATAAGTTCAACTTGACATCGGGAGGTTGAACTAGTAAGGAAGCTATCAAGGTAATCCTACTCGATGACTTTGATTTTGTACTTAGGTTAAGTTTTCTAGACCGGATCAACGCTTTTCTGTTATTTTTGCAGATTATCTATGTATCCTAGATTCAAAGCATCAATGCATTGTGCCGGTGAATCGAAGGTATAGAAGTAGGGGCAAAGTTTTGTCCGCAATCCGGTTTTCCAATCGTCTCACAAGGAAGAGTCGACCTTCCTGGCAGCCTTGGTGGTACGATGAGTAAGTTGCAACCAAAGAGGTTCCTAGTGGTGTCTTGATGTGGAACCAATGTTGGTAGAATTTGAAGATGTGATGCCCGCTAAGCTACCAAAGAAGTTGCCTCCAAGAGGTTGATCATAAGATTGATATTGTGACAAATGTAGAGCCACATGCTCGAGCCCCTTATAGATTAGCCCTTGAGTTAGAGGAGATCGTAGACAATTGAAAGATCTCCTAGATGATGGTTACATCCGACCATCCAAAGTACCCTATGGTGCACCGTGTTGTTTGAAGAAGAAGCACGATGGGTATTTTCAGATGTGCATCGACTATCGAGCTTTGAATAAGCTCACAATGAAGAACAAGTACACGATTCCCTTATTGCGGACTTGTTCGATCGGTTTGGTGGTGCAAGATGGTTGTTACCTCTCCAAAAGTACTGTTTTTAATGCCAATCTTACAATGTTTTTGCTTGCCTTTAGGTACATTTAGTTGCATTAGGATATTAGAATCATGCATTTGCATAAGGAGTTTAGCATTCTGTTTATGCCAGTGTAAAGGGTTGTTTTGTGGCTATTTTACAGGGATGTCATGGGATTTGGCACAGGAATGCAGCACAGTAAGGAATGCCAGAGAGAATGCCAAGTGTTGTTGGCATATAAGGACCAAACAGTGCCAAGCACCAGTTGGCAGAGAAGTGAACTTGATGCCATGCCAAGAAGCTGATGAACCCCGAAAAAATAAGACCAGATTAGGCTGCGAAAAAATAGCAATTGGATCAATCTCTGAAAAAATAATGAAAAAATAGTGCCAAGCTCGGGTGGCAGAATTATGCCAAGCTTGGTTGACAATGCATTGGCGGCACGATGACGTCAGCCCTAGTCAAGATGACATAAGCCCTAGTCAACATAATGTCGACCCTAGGTTTACAAAGTGCGGCTAAGATGATCACAAGCCTTAGCCCGCCCAAATTCAAACTCTAAGGCTTATCCTAGGGTTTCCCGCACATGCCTATATAGAGGATATCAAGCAATCACATATGGGCGGAGCATTGGAGATCAATTAAGAAAAGACTGCTTCTTACACGCTCTCCTAGTTTATTTGGTTTTTATTTGATGATGTTAAATGATTTTGGTTTTTGGATGGAAACCCTAACCATGAACTAATTTTCTTAAGTTGGTTGGGGGATGTTTGGTTTAAACGTTGATTTTATGCTTAGTTTCTTTAATGATAAATCTGTTTCGGCAAAGTTTTTCTATTTGGCATACTTGAATTTTTCCTAAATACTCTGCCAAGCGATAGCTGACCCTGTTGGCCTATTGCTCCTCAATATCTTAACAGACTTGAGGTGGCAACGATTGAGTTGTTGAATACTAAGGAGAGAAGTTTCGAGAGAAGTCGTTCAAGTAGATGAACTTACTTCAGAAGTGATATCTACCCTTTAGGAGTATAGATTAGTTCTTAATCAAATTGATTTATTTAAAAACATGCATTATAGATATATATGGGTTTTTATATGATTGACTTAGGGCAATGGCCATCGAGAGAGGCTTTGCTAATTTTGAATCTGCTGGGCAAACAATGCCAAGACAGGTTTACATTAAAGGCTTACACGACATGAATAGCGTGAAAACTAAGCATTCCCTGCCAACCCTCATCATTTATTAAAACACTCTCATTGCCAACGTTTTTACTTTATTTTACTTTTATTACTTTTCTTTTCTTTAGTGTCAAAATTAATTCCAAAACAAATCATCTTTTCTTCTAAGGCACGTAACAATCAAACAATCGAATTCTAAGTCAATCTCTATGGGATCGATACTCAGCTTAACTATTGTATTACTTGCAGACCGTGTATACTTGCACGTAAAAGACTCATCTTGGCACTGTTTTACTAATATATACATTTTCCCATTTTGCCAGCATTCATAACACACTTCTTCTAGAGAGTCTACAAGTTCTTGGCGCCGTTGCCAGGGATTGCAACGGAGTTGATTGTTTTTAAGTTCTTACTTTTATTTCTTTTACTTGGTGTATGACCAGAAGCCACCCTGTAGTGGATGAGTGGCCATACGATCCAAAAATTGAGAAAACCTTGAGGTTGTTAAAGAGAAGATTCTGAGAGATGAATAATTAAGGTAATCGATGGAATGATGTGGTGAACAATAAAGGAAATCTACATAACAATGAGATGCTACCACCACATGTTGTCCCAATTGTCGATGAAGAGAGACCTATTAGAGAATATTCGGCACCAAACATTGACAAATTAATGTCAGGACTTGTTGACACATAGGTAAATGAACCAAATTTTGAACTTAAGCCGGTAATGATTCAAACTCTTTTGAATATAGGTCAATTTGATGGAGCACTTATTGGAGATCCTAGGCAACATTTGAAGCAGTTCATGGAGATTTGCCAATTATTCCAACAAACTGGAGTATCTGGAGACACTATGAAGTTGAGGTTATTCACTTTTTCCTTGCGAGATAGAGCCAAAGCTTGGCTCAATTCTTTTCCACTTGGCTCAATCACTTCATGGGCAGACCTATGCCAGAAGTTCTTGACACGATTTCAGCTGCCAACACTCACTACCAAGCTACAGGGTAAGATTATTACATTTAGGCAAGCTGATGATGAAACATTATATGATGCATGGGAGATATTTAAAGATATGCTGAGAAGGTGTCCTATGCACGGATTCTCGAATTAGACCCAAATTTAAACCTTCTACAATGGATTGAATGCACAAACAAGAATCTGTTGTTGATGCTTCAACAGCCGATTATTTGCTAGACAAGAAGTATTCAGAGGCCGTTGATATTCTTGAAAGAATTACAATTAATGACTTTGAATATTCTATTGCCAGACTTGGGACTAGAACCAAAGCAGTGGGAAATTGAAGATTGATGAATTAACATCCATTCATGTTGAGATTTTTGACCTCACCACTATGGTGAGATCGTTGCAAAAGAACAATGAGTCCCAAGAAGTTAAAGCATTGAACCCATTCTGTACAATTTTGTGGAGAGAACCATTATGTGGAAGAATGCCCGCCAACCCTAAGTCGGTAATTTTTTTTGGCAATGTTAATCGTTACTATAATCCTAACTCCAATATTTATAATGCAGGTTGAAGACAACACCTTAACTTAGCTTGGGGAAATCAATGAGGTAACCAGCACTATGAACAATGGCATAATGCCCAGAGACGGAATAACAATGTCATACCAGCATTTTATCAAAATGTTGTGCCACAAAAAAGCTCAAAACAATTACCAGCTAGGTAGATATTCAACCAAGGAGGTCCTCCCAATGATTACATGGAAAAGAATGATGTCACAGTCTAGAGTTTGGTAGTAACAATGAGAAACTTGGAAATTCAAATTGAACAATTTGCCAATGCACTAAACAATCGACCCCAAAGAGCCTTGCCAAGTGACACTGAAGATGCTCAGCACAAAGACAATGAGCAATGCAAGGCCATAACCTTTCGAAGTGGTAAGTGCGAGGCAGAGATGGCTGTTAAGTAGCCAGTTAACTGTCGAAGTGAAAAGCCAATGCCGATGCAAGCCTAGAGAGAAGTAGAAAAAGGAAATTAAAACAGATGATGCCAGTACCAATGCCAGAACTGATGCCAAGAATGATGCCAAACACGATGCCAACATTGATGACAAACAGACTAAGGCTAAACAACATACTGATGCCAAAATAAATGTCAGCACTACCTTGGCAAAGCTGGCAACGCCAGCATATATTTATCCATCGCTACCATTTCCAGCAAGACTTTAAAATCACGAATAGGACCAGCAATTTAAGCACTTATTGGAAGTTCTTAAGCATATGCAAATTAACATTCCATTGGTAGAAACCCTTGAGCAAATGTCCAACTATGTAAAATTCATGAAGGACATTCTATCAAAAAAGAGAAAGTTGAGAGACTTTGAAACTATCGTTCTCATTAAGGGATGCAGTGCCATGATCCTAAACCTATTGCCACCAATGCTGAAAGATCCGGGAAGTTTCACTATTCCAACAACGATGCTAGTACGGTTTAACCGATGCCAATAATGATGCCAAACATGATGCCAACATTGATGACAAACAGACTGAGGCTAAACAAAGATATCGATGCCAAAAAAAGGATGTCAAACTACCTCGGCAAAGTCGGGCAACGCCAACATATGTTTATCCATCCCTACCATTTCCAGCAAGACTTTAAAATCACGAATAGGACCAGCAATTTAAGCACTTATTGGAAGTTCTTAAGCATATGCAAATTAACATTCCATTGGTAGAAACCCTTGAGCAAATGTCCAACTATGTAAAATTCATGAAGGACATTCTATCAAAAAAGAGAAAGTTGAGAGACTTTGAAACTATCGTTCTCATTAAGGGATGCAGTGCCATGATCCTAAACCTATTGCCACCAATGCTGAAAGATCCGGGAAGTTTCACTATTCCAACAACGATGCTAGTACCAGTGCCAGAACTGATGCCAATAATGATGCCAAACATGATGCCAACATTGATGACAAAAAGATCGAGGCTAAAACAAAGATATC